>VXAD01002559.1:456742-544297 GCA_013399195.1 Dicrurus megarhynchus | reverse complement strand
AAAAAAAAAAAAAAAGCAAAACCTGGTCAAGGAAAAAAAAATTTAGTCCTTCAAATGAGACCTTATGCTAAATGTAGGTATCACCTACACGAACTAGAATAAAAATAAGAGAAGAAATGCTCTGAAATGTAATGTTTTATTTCAAAAATGTTATGCTCCAATTGCTGAAATAAAAACAAGAATATTTCTAAAATTATTTTGTGCCTTGTAGTTCCACAATTTTATGCATCTTCTTTTAAGATTTGATGACCAAACTGAAAAAGATAGAAAGACTTTCAATGCTGGAGCTTGAAGTAGTACAGCTGGTAACAATACCAGAAGAAGTGAACATCAGGGTCATGACTTCAGCCACCATCAGTGAACTTAAGAAATGCTCCAACAAAACAGAAAAATCACTCTTGCCATAGACAAAACCCAGTATTGCATTTTGAAGTGCTGGGAGTGGTCCTTTACTATAATGCAAAACATTCCGAAATACCTTTCTTGCTGTGCCAGTTTTGGCTGTGATAGAGTTAATTGCCTTCACCGTAGCTGGTAAGGAACTGTGTTTTGGGTTTGTGTGAAAACAGTGTGGATTACACAGGGAGGTGCTACTTGTTGCTGAGCAGTGGTTACACAGATTCAAGGCCTTTCCTCCTCCTCACACCACCCCACCACCAGGACAGCTGGGGCTAGGCAAGACACTGGGAGAGGGCACAGTCAGCACGGATGACCCCAGCTGAGCAGGATATTCCACACCATGCAGCGCTGTGCTCAGCAAACACACTAGAGAGGTGGTTACCAGGGGCTTGATGCTCAGGGACCGGCCAGGCTTTGGTTGGTTGCTGATGAGCAATTCTTTTCAGCAGCATCATTTGTCTTTCTTAGCTTTACTTATCTCTGTTATTTTCCTTTTCATTATTATTACTATCATTATTACTATTATTTTTATTTAAATTAGGAAACTAATTTATCTGAACCCATCCTTGCAATTCTCTCCTCCCATTTCACTGTGTGGGGAGAGAGCAAGCAGCTGTGTGGTGTTCAGTTGCCATCTGGAGCTCAGTCATGACAGTGTTGATGGCTATTCTCAGTTGGATAAAACTTACTTGCCGGGATCTACAGAGAGAGAATTCCCAAAATTCCCTCTTCCTGATGATGCTCAGTACTAACAGAAAACTGTATGATAATCTCTAGTTTTCTGAAGGGAAAAGTAGTCCCCTAACCTTCTTCTGACCTCTAAAATGGCAGGTCTTCCATAAAACAACATGAGTACTACCCGTTGCTGTCCACTATTCTGATTGTCCCCCCATTTACTCCCAAAGAATTATGAACGCTTCAAGTTTTATGCCTGTTCTGAAAAAGAGAGTTTTCAATAACACTCATATATTGATCATAAAATACTCATGTAATGCTCATATATATCCTCATATATCACAAAAAATGTTTTCTTACTTGGAATTCTTTGAAGAAAATTAATTATGTTTGAACTTATACATTTGGCAGACAAAACACAAGGTTTAAATTTCATTGATATTAAATTAGATTACTGATTCTAGAAATGTCTGAAAGCATCAAAAGCGATTAATGCTTTATGAGTTCTCCCCTACTAAACAAAGTCAACCTCGTATGTGCCAGCCACATTCAACAGCAACTATGGAGTGTAAATCAGCCAACTACTAGCTGTGAACTAGTTTCATGTCTTGTATTTGATTATGAATTTCACACGTAGTGAAGAAGAAACTGACTTCAGTATGCAGCTGCTCTTGCTTAGTTGTCTGTGCATTAGGTAAGAGACAGAATTTCTTCTTTAAATATATTTATGTTCACTGCAGCTTCCTGTAGTTTATTAACACAGCTGGAACTGCTCCAAGGTTAAATCCACATTAAAAAAAAAAAAAGAAAAAAGAAAAAAACCAACCCCCAAAACAAAAAAATCAATGAACAATTGCTCCCGTGTTATAATTAAGATATTTCTAGTGAACCCCATAGCCTCAACACACTGTTTCAAATTAAAAACACTTAGTATCTGAAAAGTGTTGGCTAGAAATCAGTAACTTCATCTCACTGAAAATATAAGGAAGGATCCAATTATTTATCTATAAAACCTATGCTTTGAAACAAAAAAAAAGGATCTTGATTGAATAAATGTCAAACGTAATTTATTCAATTACTTCCCTCTGTGGATACTTTTTCTCAAGTTAATTCAGACAAAAATACATGCCACATAAATTAAAAGAGTAAAGCTTTAGCTTTATGCCTAAGAAGACCCGCATAAGGAACTACATTTTCTTACCAAACATGTAAATATTCAAATGAAATACATGCTGCTTCAGAAAAGCAGAACTTTTCCCCAAGTCATAGCAGTAGTTTATTTATCCTGCTATTAGTGCTACCCATAGACATGGGCATTTCATTCTACAAACTATGATAAATATTCTTGTTTGCTAATGAACATCCTCATCAAATTGCCAACCTTCTTATTCTTTCAAAGCAGGCACACATCTACACCCTTTCTGTTGAAAAGTGCTAGTTCAGCTGACAGGGATATTACACATAACACCTCACCAGCTAAAGCATCTGAACAAGTCTGTTAGCTTTACCTACTCATTCATGGCCAGTTGCCTGTAACATAAATCCACTACCTGTGCTAAAAAGGCTATTGTTAGCACTGCCCCCAGGAACAAAAACTCCACAGTAAGAAAACCCCTAACAGAATCACATTAAGAATATGCAGTCAAACTTACAAACATTGGTCTTCCTTACAGTGACCGTAAAACATGTAGGTATGACTGTAATAATGCATTCTAAAAGGCTAGAAAATGGTTCTTACATTTCCTTTTACAGTGAGCTGTTGTAAAAATAGAGTTAATATTCTAAAAGTCTAATCACCCAAATTATTCACTCGTCCTTCTTAAATTTCTTTTCCTCTGGACTTCCTTGGTTTCACAACGCATTAAAGTTTTTTTGTCATGGTATTAGCTATGTGTTTTTTCAGAACTTCCAATAGCATGATCTTCATTTGAATTATCAGTGATGCACAAAACTCACAAGCTGCTACAATAGAAATATAATTTAAAGCCCAAGTACATCTGGCTTTTAATTCACAAATAAATATTTTACAGTAAAAAGTACTTTAAAAATATTTAAAATGAACTGGCAAATCAATGGGCTTGTCAGCATAAAAACCCCCATTATTTAACCACACTTGATTACTAATCTAAAAAATTATTTTTTTTAGCAGACCAGATGCTTTTCTTTAGAAGCAAGTGTTCTTAAGAAAAAAGTTTTCCACCAAGCCGACACTTTAAAGTCTAATTAGCACAAGCTGTTCTGAAGAGAGTCACAGATGACTTCCAGGAAAAACAAGTCTTGTCAGTTGTCTGGGATTCAGCAGCTCTTAAACACAGCAGTAATCAAAACAAGACAGTTAACAATCAGAAACCTCACATGCAAAATGCAAAGCCCAGGAATATTTATTTTTCTCTTTTAAAGTGAGAGATATAATGGTGAGGACAAATATACCTATACATGTGTGTGTGTTGCATCTTTACAAACACACATCAATGCAAGACATAAGAAAAAATAACGGGATAAAACCAAATCAGCTTCTGTTGCATTTTTCCCCAACATAACTTAAGTTTTATTCATGTCTTTTGTTATTTTAGGATTTATGTACACCTTAGAAAATCCATGGTTTCAGGAGAATGTCAACAACTACACTAATTTTTACGTACTAATAAGTATGTGATTTTATGTTTCAGAATAGACTATTAAGCTTACTCGTACATCTTGAAACAAACTGCCGCACTTTCATTCTTAGAGCAGGAAAAAAGTCTAAACATGGAGAGGGTGTATTTTTGCCATAGATGCAAAAGTAAATTTTGAATGTGTGTTTATACAGTTTTAGGTTCTTAGTTCTTGCAATTTCTGAGGAGTCTACAGGCAACTGAGATGCTATTAAAGGGATGGGATGGCAGAAGTGCTGGAAGATACTAATTTTCTTCTAAAATGCAGCCCACATGAAAAACATTTGTTCCAAGACAAATACACAGAGGAGACAATAAGTAAATTTTCCCCACTACCCATTCTTGGCCTTGGCTGACAAGGGATGTAGGAATGCCCTGAGCTAAAGGCTGGCTGCATCTCCACTGTCAACTTTAATAGTCAGCAAAGTACTTATCCTCTGAATTTGGGTATTCCCTCTTACCTGCATCTACTTGGGTCCATAATGTGTGATGGCAACTAACTCCAGAGTGTAGTTGCCTACAACAGTACATATTTCTCTCTTTATGAAGATTGCAGTGGGGGTATTCTAACTCAAATACAAAACTCTGTTCATCTATTCAAAGTCATTTGTGCCTTCCCAGACCTCTGTCAGCAGTTGCAATGACCAACTGAGAAGCTCTAGCGAATTTAGCAACTCCTCAGGCAGAAGCCATCTACATCTATTTGACGTCTTATAGCCCACTGCACACCTTACTTACTCTTGTTCTACTACAGTCTTTTAGACAAAACTAGTTATAGTCAAAAGGACTGTAGTACCATGGGTTAATAGAGGACCAACATCATGATTTTTCTGTGGTTTTCTGTTCTTTCCTAGTTGCTCCTAACATTCAGTTTACTCAACTGATCATGAGGACCAATGGTTTCCTGGGGTACATTGGGAAGAGCATTGTCAGCAGGCTGAGTGAGGTGATCCTGCCCCTCTACTCAGCTCTGGTGAGGCACATCTGGAGTGCTGTGTCCAGTTCTGGGCCCCAAGAAAGACAAGAAGCTATTGCAGAGGGTCCAGTGGAGGACACAGAGGTGATTTGTGATCTGGAGCATCTCTCATATGAGGAGAGACTGCAGGGGCTGGGCCTGTTTAGTCTGGAGAAGAAAAGACTGAGAAGGAATCTCATTAATGAATACCAGTATCTCAAGGGTGGGTTTCAAGGGGATGGTGCCAGACTCTTTTCAGTGGTGCCCAGTGACAGGACAAGGATCAATGGTCATAAACCAAAACACAGGAAATTCCACCTCAACATGAGGAAAAAATTCTTTATATTGAGGTTGTCGGAACAATGGAACAGGCTGCCCAGGGAGGTCACGGAGTCTCCCTCTCTGGAGACATTTACACCCCACCTGGACGTGTTCCTGTGTCACCTGCTCCAGGTGAACCTGCTTTTGCAGGGGGATTGGACTGGATGATTTCCAGAGGTGCCTTCCAACCTAACAGTTCTGGGATTTTTGGAGAACTGTGCCTTATTATTCTCTGATCTCTTTCCTGAGTGGCAGCAAAGACCATGATTTCAAACATACAGGCTAAAGACTAATCTTTTTCCTTAATATGCATTAGCTTGTCTATACTTCCATCTTCTGTTTCACTTCCTTTTCAGTATCTTGATATCTGTGAACAATTCTTCTTGTCAGTTTTATACTGAACTATCCAGAATGCTTCAAACCATATGAGTGCATATGCAGGCCACCACTATTCCAAATAATTTATGAAGCAAGGCAGCTCTGAACTCAAGGACACTTTCTCCTAGTGTAAAAACTGATAAAGAATTCCCATGTCTTCTTTTTAACTTATAAGCCACATATAAAAAATTGTTTAAAATGTAACGGAATTTATTTAAAGCAATAAAACACCGTAACATGGTCACTGAGTACCGTCAGTATACTTTTAAAGTCTTTTAATTGCCCCTTTTTTTTTTTAAAGGCAACATCACCAAGTGGAAAACTTGTCCATAAAAATATGCATGAACAGGAAAAGACTCAAATGGAAAAGAAAACTGCATAGTGTTAAATGAAAAGCAGAAAGTCATAAATTTGAGAAAGTCACAGCTTCCTTTTCTCCTTATTTAACCTTCTTTCTGTAATCTAGAAAGAAAAAAAAAACCCAGCTTGAATAGCTTGTATATAATTAGTGTTGAAGAGGTCCTAAATCATTCTACTCAGAAGAAAATATGAAAAATTGGATATGAAGTTATATGCAATAAAAATTTTCTTTGCTTCATATTTTCTCATACTACTAACATGAAAGAAAAACCAAATGTAACCTTTCTGAGAAGTAACTCAATCTTCTAAGAAACTGAAATAGTTTGATCCATTACTTTAACTTCCTCATGGCATAATTTTCATGAACAATTTTTGTACATGTTTGCTTTACATGGCATAGAAAATTAATAAGAATATTGATCTACATTCATAACTTAAACTTTTGGACAGAAGTAGAAATGTCTATTTTTAGGACTTACACAATAAGGATTTTCAGTCCTTAAATTACCTGGTAAATTATAAGAGTGCCTTATGAAATCTTCATGGAACTGCTGTATACAATCAAATAAGACGTGACTTTGAAGACGCCTCACTTATTTGGCAACAAAACTAATTGAGATTCTCATAGTATAGGGAAAACTTGTTACTTAAAGAGCTGGCAGCAGGTTTCAAGCTTAGCAAGAGAACAGCTCTTACCAAATACATACATGAATAAGTTAATCTTGAGGATATGCTTTTCACTGATGCATTGGACAGACATGACAGATATGCAGCTTACTTTGAATGACTATCACATGCCCCAGATCATGAGTTTGGGCCTGTTTCCTACCATAAAACTGTTTATGTACACTAACAAAACCCTTTGTTACTCTACAAAATGATGAGATGATGACAGTGAACACGGCAGTACACCACAGGAAGTAATTTTAACAACTTGCTTTCTGTTTTTCAGCTTGTTCTGCAATTACATTTTCTTTAAAGGTGGGCAATGTCACAATGTTGCTTTGCAGTCTTTCAGGCTTTTCAACACAGAAGCTAAGGAAAGATTGCTATGAATGGATCATCACAATGACTCAGAAATATGTAAAACAAAGCATACACTTCCCTTTTACTTCTTTACCTTTGTGATCACATACACAACTACTCCAGACTGACACTCACATTTGCATAGTCCTACAAAGTGCACGTTTTGATGGCTGCAACTCATTAATTTGACTGTCACTACACTTCTGTGTACATAAATATATACACTTTTCTTTTTCTGCTCTTTTTATCTTTATTTAGTCCATCTTCCATTATTTTCCACATCTGCTTTTCTTAAATAAACCTTGTTTATTTAAAACAAAGCCTTTGTTTTATTAAAAAAAAAAACAAAAACAAAACCTTTTGATTCTTGGTCAGTAAACCCCTAAAAGAGATGTGGTGGGCAAGGGTGATGTACTTATGAAGCTGAACAAAGAATGTAGGGAGTGACTGACCACAGCTGCTGCAAAGAAAACTGAACTCGAGAGGGACTGTAGAGTTAGTTTTAGATAAATGCCTGTATCAGTTCAGTGGATTAACTGCTTTTATAAATATTTATCCCTGAGTTAATCAAAAGAGTGTGAATGGCTTCTTGAGTTATCCAGCCCAGCAAGGGGTAAGTGCATACGTAGCTCAGCCCAAAAGAGCTGTATAAAAACTGAACAACTGACAAAATTAACTTTGAACCGAGCAAAGGGCTTGAGCTGACTTTGACTCCCTGATCCTTCCCAGCACCGGGTGATGCTCAGCATCATGACAATGACCATATGAGAGCCAAGAGTGAGAATGAGATTTGTACTGTGATCCCACTGTATATTGTTAGGGGTATACAATGGCTTGCACTGATTTCAGTATGCTGCCATATCATTCTGCTAAATCAAAATCCCACATAATATCAAATGTCTTCAGATAAGTATATATTGTTCTAAACATTAAACCCTCCTCATGTGGAATACCTAACAGAACCTGGTCAGAGAATTCTGACCCTCATGCATTTCATTGCTCTCCACAGAGGATATTGTTTCAAAGATAGAAGAAAATGTAATAATGTTCTATACAGCATACATACAGAACTAGCCTTCTCTAAAACATACCCTCTTCCTTATTGTTTTCAGTTTGAGTCAAGTTCTGTTCAGTTTCTGGAAACTAATCTTATGTCAGGGCATATAATAGCTCTTCAAACTGTCAGGAAGCAAGTGGGACCACTGTGAACATCTGGAATATGTAAGTGGCTATCTGTGTTTAATAGTGCCACACAAAAGCTTGAGGATAGAGGGGTTCTTGAAAGCAAAAATTCTCTGTGAAGTTCTTTAAAGACACATATTATTCTTCAGATCATTTAAAAATAAATGCCCCATGGTGAAAACAGATAACAGGAAAAAAGTATTATGGGACCTCCATTTTTCCTTCTAGAATATTTTTTTAGAAATTAAACACCTGACACATGGGAAGAAATCTTCCATGCTTAAACAGCCTGATTAGTGCTGGATGACTTATACCTGGTATTTGTCCATTCAAAAATCTGTAGGAAATAGAAGGCATAGATTTACTAGGACAAGGATTTAAAAAGAGTTAACTTTAACAAAAAGAGAGAACAAGTTCATTTCTCAGCCCAGTATAACTGGGCAAAATGTTTTGGACCCTTACAAACTGAAGCTTCTGCAAGGGTATGACTTTAAAAGGGAAAGTAGGAACAACAGCTTCTAGTTTGAATTCAAAGGCAGATACCTTTGCCAAAAAGGCAAGTGAAATTTTAGTTTGCCAAGAATACCATAGTATAAGAAATCAAAATATGAATACTTGCTACCATTAAGAAACAGAAACTGACCTCATTTGATGAAGACAACTCTTTCTAATAATTTGTTACAGCTTTGCCCTCAGATACTTTCTTGCTGCTGCCATTGTGTAAATTACCTTTTTTTTTTTTTTTAATTTAATCACTATTTTAAACATATTTTTACAAAAATAACATATGGAAAGGTTTGGTCAATTTAAAAATATATTAAATGTCTGGAAGACATTAAAACACCCCAACATTTCTTTTTAAGTATTTTTTTACACAGTCTTATCATTTGACGTCATGGGCCCTGGCTTAAGGAAATAGGAAGCACAGTGCACAGAAACTGCATGTTTATGAAAATGCTGATGTAAGTGTATGTTTTAGACTTCCAGGGGAACCATGCAGGGGCTTTAAAAGTTACCCTAGTTTTCAAGATCAATTCTGAGGTAGCCTATATTTTCTAGATGGAAATTTGACATCACTGCTGTAACCTTAAAAAAAATGTGCTGGCCTTAAAACTTGAGTGGATATGTCAAGATTTAATGTCCTCTGTTATTTCTAAATAGAAAAAACAAAAAAGCAAAAAATATTTATTGCACTCCTATTTCAATGCAAATGCTGTATGTTTACAACTCTCTCTTGTCTCTGATTCCGCCTCTGAAAAAATGTGACACTCCCCATAAAAAATATGATGACTAAATGCAGTCCTGGAACACAAATAGTACAATTAGTTGTCAGAGCTGCTTCCACTGCCGTGCCGTGTGAGTTCACTTTAAAGTATTTTAGAATACTACGAGCCTACAACTCTATACACTTGGATCAAAATATATTAGCATCACAGAGTAAAATATATACTAGAATTAATTAAGAATTATGTCACTCCGTCCAAGTAGTGAAAATATTCACCCAGGTGTTTATCTCTCTTCTTGCCTTCCTGACATTTGGGTTTCAGTTCTCACATTCATAAAATGTGCAGCTGCTAAAGCTGCCCCCGTGTTCTGTACATCTACACACATTGCAACGCCTTTGAATTCAGCTCCTGTCTCATTCCATCAAATCATTTTTTTCCTGAATATGTTTCCAAGGCTTGTGTAACATCAATTCCCCTTACCAGCTTGACCTACTCACAATATACCACTGATGCTTTTCCTGGTCTTAAAAAAATTCCAGCCTTGATATCCTATTAAGCTGATTCTCCTGTAATTTAATTTCTGGTGCCTTCTTCCTGGAAGATGGTTGGTACCATCCCATATGTAACAATCCAGTGTGAAATCGCCCACATCATTTTCACGCTACAATACATTATTTAGACCTATTTTTCTTCCTGCAACAAACTAGGAGGAAAACAAGACTGTCTTGCTTTCTTTTGCAACTTATTTTATTATACCGATGTTGTGGAAATGACACTGTGTTATAGAAACATAAAATTGTTCCTTGCCACACAGGGCTTCAGCACAGTGAAACATTTCTTCATTTTCTGCAACCTGAGTAATTCCTGTAAAACATTTCTCCTGTTTTTGTGATACACTCAACTTAAAAGTGATATGAAAGTGAATATTTTACTGTTGCTGAGATCCCACTTAGAGAAAATATTTAGGAATTTTTTTCCCATTTTTTAATGGGTTGCTCTCTCTTTTATGTGAGACAAGGGCCAGCTAGTGGGACTGAAAGTGTTATCAGACTGTTTTTTCTTTGTTTTTTAGCATAATGTATTACTCTATGGCCAAAGCTTTTGCAGTTTGTGCCATTTAAGATTTTTGTGTGAAATTGTACTTTGTTTCACTAAGAGAGAGATGCTCTATAAGAAAGTGACTGATCTTGAGGCTGCTTATAGCAGACACTACTAGCACATCTTCTAGGAAATGTGAATTGGATAGCCAACTGTTCCTTTATACAGAAAACAGTGACTAGATATGGATGCATAGCTTAGCTAGTATCTTTTGATAAATGAGAACAAAGGAAAAACTATCTTGAGAAGGGTCTTCCACAATACCTCTTTTCAGCTAAAATAATTTTATTTTAAATTACTGGTTTTTTTCTGCAGATGATCATCCTGCATTTTATCTACATTGGTACAACTAAGGCTATGTTATTTTATGATGTATTATCACACGTGATCAAAGTGTTTATGTTGCCCCAGTAAGAGTCAGTGTTAACTGACCAGTGGCACAACCTGATGCAAAACTTTCTTCAAGTCCATTTCCCAATGTTCTTGCAAACTGTTTTCCATTCATAAATTCTTTGAGTTAGTTGGGATGTTTCTCAGGAAGTTTGAGTTCAATGAAGGCAAGCTGAATAGACTGAGACTATCAGGTCTTCTTCCAGGGCCCACATTATCCAAAATAACCTTTGAAAAGTCTGCAAGATGCAAGATAATTGAGAATGCAGCATTAGCCCCTGCTTGAGCAATCTGAGTGAAGCAAGACTTAGTTGATGTTTGATTCAGGGTAGGGTACTATCATCCTGAAAACATAAAAACTTCAGTATGGACTCAAAACAAAACTACAAAAAAAAATTTGGTGCCACTTAAATGTCACAGAAGGGAGCAATGAAATGGATTCAAACTGAAAGTCTTCCCAAAGGCATTTAAATGAAGAGTGAGACTTGGCCCTATCCCTCTGTTCTTTTCTGCTGACATTTGTGGAGCACTTTTCCTTGTATTTGACAAGTTAGATGCAGTTGAATAGATCATCTGCAGTTCTCTCCACAAATATGGAGCCCTTTTAGTTTCCTCCTCAGTTAAAGGACTCGTATCACTGACCACCAATCCCATTCTTCAAAAAAATGCATTTTTTACAATCTAATTCCATTATACTTTTTACATTCTAATTCCGTTCTCCCCCCAATATATAGTTACAGGACACAGAAACTGATGCATTAGTAGCAAGGAGCTACCTGTCTCTCTTGTTCTGAAAACATTTCCACTAAAAAATACTGGGCACAACACTATACAAAGTTGACTATTCATGCATAACTTTGCAAATGTTTCTTTTGAAGGGATAACAATATTTTACACAAGCATATTTACCAAGAGCTGAACACAAGACTAACATTAGCAATGGATGGCTAGCTCGAAAACAGGTATTTTACAGACATATATTTTGAATGCCTTTAATTTGTAATGTGTGATAACACGTTTTATTTTTTTTTCTTTTTAAAATTTAATCGTATTCAGGATATTTTAAGTGAAGAACAAATCTTCATACAAACTAATCCAGAGTATATACTGGTATTATGGCATATAGAGTACCTTATTATTTATGCATGATTATTTACAGCTCCAACCCACATGATTTTACATTTTTTATACAAAAAACCCTATAAAAGATGAGCAGTGAAGTTACAAAACCCAGGAGACAATGGAAGACATTTTTAAGTGCTCCCAGCTGCTTGGACCTGATTCAGTTTTTCAACAATTTCAATGAATAAAGTGACACAAAATATAATTCACTGTTCAATGCACTGAGAGGGTCACTAAATCACTCATGCTTTTATCTCCTACAATCGGATTAGCAAAAATGGTAAATTTTCTCCTGGTGAAAGAATTTTTGCCTAACTTTAAGTAAGCCATGCCCACTTCTGTCCTCTGCTTTGTGTCTCACCACCCTGCCCCATCCTTGGCATGACATCTCTTGTGTACCATGGCAGTCTTTCTCTGGGGCTTCACTGATTTTTCACTTCTGCATCTGGAATGCTTAAGTGGAGGATCCACACAGGAAGTTAGAAAGTACACACTATTCACAAGACAAATTCAAGTTACTATGATAATTACCTTGCAATTTCCTTCTGTTTTCTTTAACACATAGTAAATATGTACCGTATAATATATGAGATTCTTTTGTCCTTACTTTGGAATGCCTTTTTCTGATGGAAGCAGGAATTTTGTCTATGAAGGAAACTGAAGTTCTAGGTCAAAACATAAATATTTGAAATGCTATCCAGTGTAATGTTAAAGTTCTTACATATGGTAAGTCTCTCTATAGTTTAAATTCCTTTGAAAGAGGACTTTAAATATCTCGGGTTAAGTTGACACTAAACACAGAAAAGAAAATAAAATTAAAGATATGCCTAGAGATGAACCAGTATAATCTGTAGAAAGTGACAAAGTTTCATGCATTTTCACAGAAGGGATATGAAATTACGAGGGTCTGTGGATGGTACTGTGGCATATTACAGGACCCCCTACTCAAGTCAAGAACCAAATTCAGAGATTGAGCTTGGAGCTGAATCCACTGGGATTTAACATATGTTCAGAACAATGATCGCATGATAACTAAATGAGAAAGAGCACAACTAAATCTGAAATGGAATGTACAACAGGAATTAGATATGGGTCTAAACTAATAGTTACTATTACAATATAAGAAAAAATGGCATCTAACCTCAGAAGTATTTCAAGACGGCCACTATCCGAAAGAGTTTATTTCTTTAGTAACTGAGGAATGATTGCACCTTCAATACTATCTTAAATATATCACATTTATTTTTTATTTAGAACTATTACACAAATAAACAACTACTATACAAATATATAATATCAAAGACAACCATACACTATCAACAAATACACAAAATTATCCTGCACATCAAATGAGCAACATGTTTCAGCCTCAAAAATTCCTTGAACTAGAATATCCAGAGGCTAATGGAAGTTCAATACAGAATGTCATAGATTTTCCCAGCTCTAACATTTACATATATTTCATTGTAAACTTCTGAAACTGTATGTAGACATGAAAATTAACCTTCCCATTGTCCTAAACACATTCAAAGGCCCTACTGCTTCCTAAGACAAACTGTTAACATGTACTTAGTAAGAAAGCAGTAAGTGACCTCTGTAGTATAATCTGAAAAACAAAATAGAAAATATCTATTTTTCCATTACTTTCAGCTCTCTAAATGCATGGGCTAACTACTCCAAAGTAAAATACATTAAAATAAAGAAAACAAAGGAGTTGCCTGCATCAAGTCCTTGATCAATTGTTTAATGAAGAAAATACTTGTTTTTTAAGAATGGTGTTGCTAATTAAAAGCTCAGAGATTATGAAATTGCCATCAAGAGTCCATTCAGAAAGATTTATTCTCTGTCATCCTACTACTGTTGAGACTAATTAAGCTTTAAACACTTTAAATAAAGCACTGGAAAATAAAACAATCTAATGTGTTGTAACCTAGTTATGTCTGAGTTACAACATCACTTGAAAACAAAGGTTTGCGTATCTTGATGTGAAAACTTATCTCTCTGGTCTCACTGGAGTGGGTCTTGTCATTTATTCCAGCTCAGTAAAACAAGAGGCAAGGTAAGATAGGATTGCATCTTAAGAGTTTTGCTGGAAACATGAAGCTTAATAATTTTTAGAACTGTATTTAATATAAGAAGAATAAAGTTGAGGGTTGTAATAGCAATGTCTGTATTTGATGACTGAACACATGTATTGTAGTCCCACATTCTGCTTTCCTGAGAAACTGCACCAAGCATGCAGAAGTCATTTGATGTTTTATGACATATGAGGTAAACTAAATTCTATTTACTTATTTTGCTTTGGTTTTTTACATTTACTGGAATTCACAATTAATTAGGTTCTCTTTTGCTGTACTTATGGACATGTAACTCACTGACAAAAGCAAATTTTACTCTGTAGGCTGTAGAAGTAAAATTTTTCCAATTATTTTTAAAAAATCTTGTGTAGTAAAGGTATTTGTATACCAGACACATTGGACTATTGTATGGATATCACTTCCTAGGGAACTTTTGCATTTCTACAGAAGAAATTCAATGTTCAGAAGCCACATGTGAATAATGGAGCTACTGAGGCATTTGCAGCTACTGACTACACATCTTTCAAAAGAAACAAAAGTCCAGGAATTAAAACTGAGTGAGATCTCTTCGGCTAGCTTTTCCACAAAAGCACTTAAAAGATGGTCCTGCTCTCACTGTATGAGGTGTTCCTCTCTATGTGAGTCTATGAATTATTAATATCATGATCTCGCTGTAAAAGAGAATGTTGCAAGAATGCAAAATTGTATGCACTGTAAATGTTATGTAAATGACTTAGATTAGGTTAGACATTGGAAATCTCCACAAGAAATTTTCTGCAGACTAAATGATAAGTCCAGTTCTCTGAATGTCAGCCATCTTACTGAAAAAAAAAATTATCTTTTCTTTACATAGGATGTGTTTAGAGTACCTTTTGTTCAGTTGGGCAAATCAATTCAGAGAGCAAAACTCAAAGCTTACAATGCTTTTGCTGTTTTTGCAAATTTTGTCTAGCATCAAGCTTGGCGATATGTCAGAGAACATTTAAGACCAAGGAAATTTAACAGACTGCAGTTATGCCTTCGCTGGGAGAAACTTGCTGTAATTGTTTCTCATCATCCAATCTGTCATTCAACTGCCCTCCTCCCACTCTGAATTCCCCATGGCACCAAGACCAGTAACATTTACAACAAAACCAAGCAAATTAATTACACTAGTGATGAACATTTGAAAAAATTGCTGGTGTATATCTCAATGTACAGGTAACCTCAGTCAACAGAATTTTAAAATGGTAAATACTCAAATAGTATTCAGTTACTTAAAACATAACACTTTTCACCAATATCCAACTAGACTGTGTGCAGTGCTGAAATGTTAAAAAACCTAGGTGTTAAAAAAAATGTTACAAAACTCATCTTTCTAACCTTAA
Organism: Dicrurus megarhynchus; assembly: GCA_013399195.1. Classification (NCBI taxonomy): domain Eukaryota; kingdom Metazoa; phylum Chordata; class Aves; order Passeriformes; family Dicruridae; genus Dicrurus; species Dicrurus megarhynchus. The sequence continues at coordinate 529,066 of VXAD01002559.1, read as the reverse complement.
CGGATTTCATCCTCTCAGCATGCTTCCTACACTTCCAGCTGCAAGACTGACTGTACTCTGCTATGTACAGAGCAGGACCTATACACAGGTTCTATATTCCATCCTACACGGAAGTACTCAGGGGCCACGCCCTAGTTTCAGCTTTACCTATCTTGTGGAGACACCTGTTTCCAAAAATGCATGTCAACTTTAGGACATACCATAAGTGACAGGCTCTGGGATTTTTGTATTCTTGTTTGCCTTGACTGATCAGAAACCTTCCTCTCCCGCACAAGTGACAACACCTGAATAACCTACAGTGTCGATTTGGAACTGCTGCAAGTGCATTTTTTCAATAACTGTGACTCAACAAAAGAGAAGAAACAAGCAAAAAACAAAGACTAACAACGACTAACCCTGCCAGCACGGCTTAAGCCTCAAGGGCTCCTGTTCTTTTCTAAGTTGGATGGAAAATATGTTCTTTCATTTCATTTTGGTTTGTGGTCGTTATTGTGTAGATGTCTGTCTGATTCCTTACCGGTCATGATTGTATCCATGCCATTGAGTTCCTCTGCAACACTACTAAGACCTGATGGCATCTTTATTGTCTGCTATTTTTTTGTATCTGCAACATTAGCTGTCATCAAATTTAGGAATTTGTACTATACTGTACTTATGCCCAAAACCAATCTGACAAGTTTTTAGAGGAATTCTGTTTAGAGATTGCATTTTATTGGAAAATGCCTTTTAGCAAACAGTTTAGATAGAAGCAAATATTTTTATAGCTGTTGTTCTAACTGAAAATGGCATCTAAAAATACAGGACCAAAACCAGAAACAGTCACTACCTGAGTTTCTGCAGATTAACAGGGCTCCACACTGATGCCAACATAAGACACACATCACTTTACTATCTTTCCATGCCTGTAACACTGCACTCTAAGAACTCACTATTATAGTGTTTCCACAGAAGACATTAGCTAGCAGCAAATAAAAAAATCTAATCCAAAAGAGAGTCCTCAGAGAGTCAAAACGTTCATTGCTGAAGTGGAAATGTAGACAAGAGGAAGGGAAATTCAAATGTGCATACACTTGCTTCAAGAAACAGTCTTTCTGTGTTTACTCGTTAGCCTACTTGTTGAGAAAATATCTGTTTATTTCCATCTCTTAAAGGTTTGTGCAACATCCCAATAACAATTTGCCCTATGAATCATTGCTCATCTCAGTTACTTCAATATGATAATACCAGAAGAGTCACACACAAAAACAATACAGCATGTGCAATCCCCAGCTTACATTTTGTGCTGATTCTATTGCAATGGACTCAACTTTCTGAAAATCGACAGTTGAATCACTCCTTAAATTTTTTAGAAATTCATTGGGATGTCTACACTCATAATTTTACCGGTCATCAGCACAAGAAAAAGAATAACATTCCATATCACCACACATTCAAAAGGTAGTTTCCTCTAAGTTAACAAAGCTTCTTTGAAGGAGAAATATGCTATGATCCCAAAACACAGTTGCCTTCTGGGAGAAAAGAACCTTGGACAATTATATCTAAAATATAGATATCTAAAACAATCTTCTCATTAGCTAAATTAATTTGTATAAAAACATCATCATATTTTTTGACCCTCAGAGAAATCCTCTGTTGTAATTCTCTGTTGTTATGTCCCTAAAAACAAGGTCTGAAACCTCTCTTTAAGCTATAGATGAACTGTAAGAATCACAAGGTATCACTTGATATCACTTCTGTGCAGGAATAAGGGACAGAAAGCATACACATGAGCAGAACAGGAGAGGCAAAAAGAATAAAGAATGCTGCAGCCAACCAACCAACCAGAGGAAGCTCAAGAACACTTGGATCTGGTCAATTTTCAGCCCAAAACAATTGCTTTGTGGTTCTCCACCCAGAATGAATTTGACAGCGGCTGCAACAATTGACAATGCTGAAATCAGAATATCTTAGCTGTAGTCAATTGACCTGGGCTGACTGATACCACATGAGAGTCTATCTTAGTGTTTTACAGGAACATGGGATTAGATAAGGAAGGCATTAATCTGAGTTAGTCTGGATTTATTTTATGAAGTAAGAAAGTAAACCCTCAACTCCCTGGCTACAACAGAGATTTCCAAATATTTCTAGCAATAGTGAAATACTTAATACTGAAAGTCATAAAATAAATACATCCTACTTCCTAAACTTCAACACACTTTGGGGAATCAAATAAAATTCCTGAAATAATTCTTCTCTTTCTGTCTACTTTGTAAAACTATAAAATATAAAATATTAATGAGTTTTGGAATCACAGAACGGTTGGATGGGACCTTAAAGATCATCTGCTTCCAACCCCTCCTGACATGAGCAGGGACGTCTTCCACAAGATCAAGTTTCTCAGGGGCCCATCCAACCTGGCTTTGAACATCCACAACTTCTCTGGGCAACCTGTTCCAGTGCTTCACCACCCTCTGAGTAAAGAATTTCTTACCTATATCTAATCTATACCAGCCCTCTTTCAGTTTAAATCCATTTCCTGTTGTCCTGCCATTATCTGCCTGCATAAAAAATCCTTCTTCCTTCTTTTTAATAAGCCACCTTCAGGTACTGGACCACAATGAGGTCTCCCCGAAGCCTTCTCTTCTCCATGATGTTTGGCCTCCAAGATAGACAGATTTTTTTTCCTGAGTAAGAATGTAATATTTTGACAATCAATCCAAATCATGTTTTTTGTCATTATAAAAAAAAAAAATCTTGTATTTGTCCACCTTAAATGCTTTCCTGAAAGAATAGTTAGAAGATTATATCCAAATATTTTTGTTCAAAATCATTAATGAAATATATTTCAGTATATTTCTAGGGAGATTTGTCATATGGTTTTGATTTTGAGTAAACATTTTTTTCTGGTTAACAGAGTTCTTGGTTAATTATACCTTTAAACCATTAAATCTTCATATAAATCACTGTTATTTTAAGCGACAATGAAAAAGTACTTATTGAAGAGTGCCTAAGTTCCGTACTTTCAGTAGAACAAGGCTGGAAGTACAGAAAAGTGTGTTATTTGCCACCTAAAAATATGAAAATTTTGTCTATATAACAGAATACTGGCACTTCCTCTCTCTGGCTTAAGTGGATACTCATGTCCAGTCTGAAAACTGTGAGTCTTGGCATGTAACGACTAAACAATAAATCCAGCATTTGTCTGCTTAATATCCATCACTGGAAAGAACTATTATGCAACATGACAACCCTTTCCAATAATGAGGTCTGTCCTGTACATGCTCCCTTCTCTTGACTTTCATTTCTGGATTGTGTAAAGTGCTACAAAGATCACCTTGACTGCCTCACATACCTGTACAGTTATATCAATATTTCAGAGATAATTGTGTTATTCCTCTCTTTATGGTAGAGAAAAGTCTGTATTGTGCATTCTTCTGGATTTTTTGAGGTGGGGAAGGTGAGTCAAGGTCTGGACGTTGGGGAGTTAGTTGTATAGGACATTAGCATTTCTCATTTACTGTCTTTGGCAAATTCTGTAATTTACAGCATGTGACACATTCCTGGAATGTACTGTCTCTTTTTGCCTCTAAACTTGTTGCATGAGTATAGAAAGATCGAACTGCCCTTCATTTGCTTTCAACAAACTTTTACTCATGATCTAATCTAAAATCTTCCTTTTGGTATTCCTACAGGGAAAAAAAAAGTAAAAATGAAGATACCAAAATGAAACCACCTTCTACATGTACTTTCAACAACTTTGCATTATAGACCTGTTATCCTAAAGATAATTGACATAATATATCCATGCCAGTAAGATAACTTAAAAATTCTCTTCAAGAGAATGTGCAAAGGTTTTCAAAACTCTTCCTTAAATGAGCTCCAGAATGATGGTAGACAAGAGCCTCAGAAAATTATCTTCTCAACACTGAGCACGGACCCACAGTACTATAAATATTCATGGAAGAAACGATACCATAAATCTATGGAAAGGTACCATATTCATCTGGGAAAATAATGATCAAAATCCATAAAATAAATGATGAAACATAAGGAAAAGAATGACCTTTGCTTCTGCTGCACAACTGTACCTATATGGAAAGAACTATACGTACAAACTGTTTCAATTCCTGAACAAACCTCTGAACAACAACACAGAGGATGGGAAAGTTGACAACAGCCAATCCACAAAATGCCACGTCATTCAGTCAAGGTCTCTACTTCATTTTGCTTATCACAATATAAAGACTGCAAATTCCTTACTTCCTCTGCCCTTAACAATTAATTGACTGCCACATTTTCAAGTTTCATCCCAGCGTCTTCACCACAGAACTGTTAATGACTGATATTTGAGTCAGTTTAATCTTATTCAATTTAAAATTCTATAGACAAATTCAGAGATAAATAGTCCTCCTGTTACCTCCAAGATTCAGCCAAAAAGAAAGTATTTTTCAGGGAAAATCTAAATCAGGATAGGCAGCAGCCTATCCTGATTTAGATATACTGGAAGTACTCCAGATTTAAATTTCAGTTTAAATCAACATAAAATGATGAAGACTTCTTGTCACATTACTTCCTCTTTCAGCTGGAAGTAAATATTTTTGGACTAATAAGTCAAAAATATATGCCTCTAAACACAAAACACTCATACAAAATTCACCTAAGACCAATATATCAATTAGTGGAAGAACACTATGAATTCTTAACCATTTATTGCTGTGAAACACATTCCATTCTTATTTAGAAGGCTTTTTTATTGATATCTATCCCACAGACACACTTCACAGACATTTGGGATACAGCAGTAAGAGAAAAAAGACTAGCAAGTAATGAGGTAATACAATTTACATAAGAATTCTCCTCAAACCTTTGCAACTGAAATGAAACAGGAAAAAAAATCTACTTCTTCTCTACTTAGGAGGCAGCACAAGTATGATAATAGTACATTACTACAGTCCTAATCTTACTGAAAAACAATTAGGTTCTGATTACTTTTATTCACACATAGAACTGTTAAACACTTCTATTAGCAAATTGAAATTCTTTTTTAAGAATATACAATGACATCCTTCAATTAAGGTCATGGCGTGTTTTCAACCAGAATTACAACTGAACAGAACAACTACTCCTTTTTGCTACCTTTTCCACCAGACCTTTACACTGAAAAAATGTCTTCCAAAAAGTGTGTGAACTAAATAAATGTTTACAGAAAAACTCAATGCAGCCTGCACTCACTTTAACTGAAGATGTCAGAAGATGCCTTTCACAATAGCTCACATCCTGTATTCTTTTGAAGATATTCATAAATATGTAGTTCATAAACACTGTATCATACATTAGATTCTTATCGAGACTTCATTTATAAATCATAAACATATGATAAATATCACACCAAAGGTAAATCCATTGCATAAAAAAAAATCATAAACACATTTTCTTAGCTTCATATTCATAATTAAAAATAGTAAAACAATTTTCTATTAGTCAGTGATACTAAAAAGGAAAAAGTTTTAAAGTTTGCTCTATGAAAGAGACGGAAATATAGTACTTAAACACAGTATTTTGCTAGAAGCATACACCAATCTAACAATATTATTAGCATTTAAGATGTATTTTTCATTTTAGTTACTGCTTTCCATCACTGATTTTGCTGTCACCTTTTAGTTTCACATTTCTATTTACATAACACTAATTTTATTAAGTAGTTTATACACAGTCTCTTATGTTTATTTACTTACCAACAGTATCACATGGTTCATCCTTATGTACACAGAAGTCCTTCCTAGAATTGGGGGGGAAAGGAAAAATGTTAAGCAAGTCAAGCTGTTAGATGTTAACAACTGTGTAACCTATTTAGAAACATTTTTTACGGCTCAATGAATAAATACAGAACACTATTATCTCAACAAAGAACAAGGGGAAGCAAAGGCCAGGATTACACACAGCACTTAAACTCCAGCTTATTCTCAGAACAGATTTAAGAGCAGTCAGGTGACAAAACATGTACCATATATTCAAATTGCATTGCACCTAATTTCTAGGTTCTTTTGGGTTTTTGGGTTTATTTTTTCCTTTTTCTGTAAGTATCTTGAGAAGTAACAAGTCTAAAGCTAGTCTTTCTATCATTTGAAATTAAAATATCTTCAGTGGTTAACATGAGATTCAAATGCAGCATTAAATCAGTGATAGAGTCAGAAAGTTTTCATTCTAGCAAGTCAATGGTTAAAATCACTGACAGGAATATTACAAGAAGCATTTCTGCTAGGGCATCCCCTTATAGTAGTGGAAGATTTATAAAAATTAACTACCCTATCTCCAACACATATTTTAGTCCAGCCATAGGTCTATAAATAAGACTGCTACATTGCATAAAGGAGAGTAAATATTTCAACTGTATGTTAAACATCTGCTTGGGATTCATTTTGATTTCACACGTATTTTACTTCTTCTCGCAGACACACAACAAGTTACTAAAAGAGCAAAGGGAAAACTGCTTTTTAGTGGAGTGTTTATAAGTAATGTTAATTTGTTATTTTAAGTTAAAAAAGAGCTGCTGAGGTATGCATGAACTGGGGAGGTTGGGAGGGAACCAGTGGGGAAAAAAACAACAAAAGAACTCGAGGTATAGCAACCCCACAAAAAAGAAGTTCTCTTTTTCTGCTGTACCACAGACTAAGGCTCTCTGTTTTTAGAGAGAGACCATATGAATCAGAGAAATTTAATTTTTCTATTCTGTCCATGGAGGTACACAGATACACACATAGATTGATAACAATAAAGATACACATATAGAGAAAGACCCATTTTCCAGGAACAAAATGCAGGAATTGTTTGGTGCTTGAAATGAAATATACTGGCACTTATCTTTTTTACAAATGTAGCTACTCCAAGAGCTGTTTGTTTCCCACAGACTGTTTCTACATAGGGATTTAGACCCAAAAGCAATTTCAAGAGGTTGGCAAATTTCTGACACTTGTTAAGGGCCACACAGATAGATACATGGGGTTATATAGCTTTTAATTAACCAGTCACCACTGACAGATTAGAGAATTACAGAGTAGAGAAGAACAGCAGTGCTATAAATTAATAAAGCTGTGAGTAAACTGATAAGGACTCTCTGGGAATACACTCAAAAGGGCCCGGGAAATTGAGCAAAAGGTGGTGAACAAGAAACTACAATCAGATACAGAAGAAAGTTGTTTTGTTTTGTTTTTTTAAACCTGCAAGAAATTGCATTAATGCGCTGGGTTGTAACACAATTCTTTGTTTTGTGCTATGTGACACAAGGGACTTATTGTCTTGTTAAGCAACATGACAGAACGATTAGAAATATGGGACTTGTGGTGAAGCAAGAGAACATGTGTAAAGACAATCTAAGGACATTGCCTTCCACGCACACCCACCCAACCACCATAAATATTAACTGATGTAATAATAAGTAAAAAAACACAAAAAAACCAAACCCCCCCCCCCCAAAAGAGAGAGAAAATAAATAGAGCATACCATACCTTCAAATGTAAAAGAATACCATGTTACATTTTAAAACTGCCAACATCCAAGAGGTTTCTGCCCATGTAATATCTTTATTCTCAAATACTTACTGAGCTGTTTTTGTTTTGTTTTTGCTTCTTGGCTGAATCTGACTATGATTATGTCGTGCATTCAGGGTTTCATTATGGGACTTGAGGGAAATGGTACTGCTATGATTTGGCAAGAGGGAAATACAGTAAGCCATTCTTACATACTTAAAACTTACATTGAAAGAATGTAATACCTCCTTTAATTTCCAGGAATACGAACGCATTACATATAGTTGAGACTAGGCTCCTTAGTAAAGATTTACAGTTCTAGCTAAACCTACCAGTGACTCTTACAAAAATAAAGCACACTACTAAGTCCTCAGACAGATTATTTGCCTTTGTCCTTTTCATCCTTTCTCTTAGCAAAACAGGGCAAAGATATTAAAATTACCACTAGAGCATATCGAAGCTTTAGTGGCACAAGTTAGTAACTGAGTCTGTCAGTGAAAGCAAGAAACTGGTTAAAGCCCACCCACTCTAAGCAGTGCCCAGCACAAAACATCCATTCCTCTAAACGGTTACTTTGCATACACATGGAAGGGAAAACAGGTCCTTATTCAAGTGAAGGAAAAGAGGAGCTTTCAAACTATTTATACCTGAATTCTGCACTTGAATGAATTGGCTAACACCAGAAAAGGATAATAAGCAAGGATGGGTAACCACTAATGCATTGTTTCAGAAAACTATATTTAGTTAGTAGATTTTAATTGATTGCATATAGCATTATGAAAGACCTTCACAGCAAACAAAGGCTATCTAATTTCTAAATACAAAGTATCTCAGTACATTGTCCTTGTTAAAATAAATCCTGATGTGTAGGTGGGATGTACAACAGAAGACATCACGAACAGTAAAGCAAGACTAAATTAGAATCCAGACTTATTTTTTGTGAATAATTTCCAGCAATTTGTCATTTTGGTTAAATTTAATTCTTGTTTTTTGCAAGTCAAAATAGTCAAAAGATCTAATTTTTGTTCAGGCTGGGACATCATTTCATTCCATATGCTAGATGGGAGAAAAGAAGAAAAGAAGAGGACAGATAACAGATTTTACCAGTCTAACAGATCTTCATTCTGGCTTCACTCTACTCTAATTTCTCTAACGTTTGTAATTTTGAAACATGTAGCACAGGCTTGAAACTGCAGTCTAACTTCTGCTGTTATTGATTCCAGGGCTTACAACATTTTTGAGGCTTATTGCCCAAGTAGTAAGTTTCATCAAATCATAAGATTTTGATAAGGAATAGTTGCAATTAACGGCACTTATGGCAACTTTTTTTGCAAATGCCTTCACTTGCATTATGCAAAGTTAATAACTACAACACTGAAGATGTTCTTGTCTCTTCAAACAATAGGACATTCTGAAATAATTCTCACATATAAACAAAGCACATATGTACTAATTAATAAATGCACTTTTAATGACAATAATTAGATTTAAAATTATTTTGATGTTAATGAGCCACAAGAAAAATTACATATATACTATTTAGTTGGGAATTTAAATAAATGGACAATGTTACTAGTGTAAATGGTTTATTATTTTGAAGGTAAATCTCAAAGGCACCAGTATGCACTGGTCAGTGAATTTCAGGAAAATTAGAAAATACTATATTTAAATATTTCAAAAGGTTAACACATCACTTAGGCTCTGTGAAGTTGAACTGAGACTAAAAAGGATGATATAAATAGTCCTTCTAAAGCTCACATTTCAGTCAAACTAAAAAACAACAGTTCAGAAGTGTGATAAGGTAACTAACAGCTGAATTGAATGTACAGTTAACATATCAAAACAGATATAGAATAGTTAGGAAGCCAAGCAAGGTGCTTTTGAGCAGAATCAAACAGAATCTAGACACAGTATTAGCATTAAACAATGATGCAGAAGAAAATATGGAAACATTCCTGGAAAAGTTTAAAAATTAAATGAGTTCTGATAGATTCACATAGGAATCAAGACAGAACAAATTTTACAGATGACTCATCTGAGTAAATTTTCTTCTAATGTAGCCAAAACTGGCCTCCTGACTTGATTAGACAAAACAAGAGCAAAAAATGAGCCTTTGGAAACGTGCAGTAGGACAGAATAGCATTCTTTGATGCAGGAAAATGTCAGAATGACACCACTACCTTTGTTCACATAATACTGTATCCAATTTTGGTGCTTATCCTTGAAAAAATAATTTTGTGAAGTGGAAAAGGTCTGGAAAGAGGTGAGAGAACAATTACATAGAGTAACCTCTGTAAATTACTGAGACAAAGAAGAGTTGTGACTTGAGCACAGGGTGCAAGTATTTTCATAGCGACGAGTTTTCTAACAGATTTTAGCAGCAAAGGGTACAAAGAGATCCATGGTTGAAAGCTGAAGTAGCAATAATTAGAAATAAGTCCAACTGTCCATTCAGCAAGTAAATAACTGTGCCAATAATCTTTTGCAGAACACAGTTAATCTTCCTTTCTTTTAAATTTTTGTCTCAGGACTTGTCTACCTTTCTTGTTCACCAGGAAAATTAAAATGTAAAAATAACTGTCTAAATTTTACATTCGGGTCTCGCACTAGATACTCAGAGATTTTAAATTCAGCTTAAGTCCATGTATTCCTGTGGAGCAGATCTGTACTAGTGAATGGAACATACATAGCCTGATTATTACAGCTTGAAAGAATAAGCTGAGAGCAACAGGTAAATTCATGCAAATTTTTCCCACATCCATTATTACAAGCATCACCACTTCACAGACTCAAATACCTTAAACTTAAAAAAGAAAAAAAAACAAAACAGCATATGATGACTTAAAACTTAGTGTGATTTTTTAAATACACAAGCTAAAAATACAGGTCTTCAATTTTACAGGAGATTCTGGCTTAAAAAAAAAAAGGACAAAACTTTTAATTTAAATATGCTCTTTTCATGTTTTTCTGCTTTTCTCTGCATCTACAATCCTATTGCTAAACAATTAACAGTAAGGCCATGTGAGATTCTCATGAACTTCCTTGATGTCTGCTGGTGGTGTCAAATAAATCAAATTATCAAGAGAGTTGATGAATGGAGTACAAAATTATCAAGAGAGTTGTCAATATTGAAATTACAGTGATGAAGACAAAATTAAGAACAATCTCATCTCTCACCATGCATTTGCAAGAACTCACTTTTCCAAAGCTGAAATTCACTAGTAGTTTAAGGACAGCAGTAGCTGCTTAATAATCCAATCTCCCTCTCAATACATTTCAGCAATTTGGGACAGCCAAACACTCGAGGATTTTGAGATGACCCTGTAATATCAGTTTCATTCATGCAGGAATCTTTAACAGTCTTCTTCCTCTGACTTTCTTGAGGAAATAAAGGAATAAAAAGCAAAGTCAGAAAAATAACTTGTACTTCTTGTGTGCATTGGAAGACAATGGCAACACTTAGAAAAACCTTGTCCAAGCTTTGGGGAGAGTTCTGGATGGTTGGAACTATTGGCAGTGAAACAATATTTACGAAATCTAGTTGCTGTTTATGCCATTGCCTACTTTTATAGAACGAGGCACTTTCTCACAGTGGAAATGCCTAACAGCACTCTTTCAATTATGTGTCACCCAGGGCAAGGAGACCTCAGATACTGAAGTATGAATAAAGGGATGATGCACACTGTCAACATGGAACATCACTACGTGATGAACATTAGGAGAATCAGAGATCTACCTTCTGTTGTAAGAAAACGTGAAAATATAATTTCTGAGACGGACAAAAAATAATTTGGTCTTTTTCTTTATTATTCTTTTCATATTTGTTCGTCTAAAAACCACTGTGACACAACTGATTGACCAGTGCGCTGGAAAAGCAGCAAGATGCATAATTTTTAAGAGAAGATAGATTCTGCTTCATTCTTGTAACTACACTTTCATACACTTCAAAGCCTTCACTACCTAATTTGCAATAGAGGATGTAAGAACTAGAATAGAATATAAAAGAACTTAAGTACCATCACAGAACAACTGGGAACACCATGGGCCTTTTCCTGCCTTATTTTCAGTTACTTCATTCAGGTCAAGCAACCTATGCAGATAGCAACTGGTAATGTCATCTCAGGGGCCACCAAAATCAGGCCTTGTCTCTACAAACTCAGACCCTGTGATGTAAAAGGCAAGGAGGACATTGATGGGACATACTGCTTTTTTTCCTCAGAGAAAAGTTATTCCTCATAATGTCTATCTCTAAAGCAACTATGGTAATTTATAACTGTGAATACAGTAAAAATTACCTGATAAATCAGGTAGTTTTATCAAGACAGTCCTTAAATCAATTTTTGTCTTATTTATCACGTTCTCTTTATACCTAACCTCTCCAGTAATCTTTTCTAAATACATTACAAACTCTTTCTGCCTTTCTTCTGCTTCATAGCATCATATTTTAAACAGGATATTACTTTATCAAAATAAGCCAGTTTAAAGGGAAACTAAACAAAAACTGACGTCATGAAATAGGACCAAAGTAAATTGAAATTAGTTGGTACCAGTTTCATACGTATCATTAAAGTCTATTTGGGCAGCAAAGAGAGCTCTAGGGAGAAGCTGGTTTTGCTTTCTTCTTTACAGAAAAAATGCAAAAATAAGTTTTGAAAACTACCTTTTTCCTGAAAAGGCTGTGATGGCCCTCTGGCTATTGAATAACGGTGTCTATAACATCCACAGTACACTCTGTACCTAGGCATTAAAAATTAGCTCTGCAGAACACTCAATACTTCATTTCTAACTCCTTTGGTTACTACACAAAACTGGCATGTGAAAGCTCAGGAAAACTTTTACAAAGCACCCTTGCTGTTCTATTATCATGTGAGACAAAACAGGAGATGTGGCAAGTTTTAGGAGGACTGCCACAGAAATTTTGGCATATCCAGAACTTTACATATTTACTCGAAAAACATCAAGCAGTTGGTGTTCATCTGTATGAACAAAATTATTTCTCTCAATAAAGCAGACCTGCTGTCCAAAGCTCTTTGGAAGTTGTGACAAAGGAGCTTATTCCATGCTTGCAAAACAGAATGAGGCTCTGAATTAACAAAACACACGTGTAGAGCCACACATGGTGTTAGCTATACCATAAACCTGATGATATGTAGAGGTAGCCTGGATTAGCAAAACATTCCCACAGTCAGAAAATTGCTCTGGTATATTAGAAGCTAAAGCTTTCAGATGGGAGGCAGTACAGTCTAGAGAATAATACCACTGAAAAATAAAAACATCAGAAGAACAGATCTTTTATTTCTAGCTCCAGCACTACCTACTATTTGACATCTAACCAATCACTTCCCTTATCTCCACTTCAATTTCCTTAAAATTGATCAAAGATTTAATCCAAAAAATCGTATTTAAATGGACAGGTAGACGACCCTGGAGCAAGTCCAGAGATGAAGCATGAGAATGATCTGAGGGCTGAAGCACCTCTCCGATGAAGACAGACTGAGACAGTTGGGGTTTTTCAGCCCAGAGAAAAGAGGAGTTGATATTATGGCCTTTCAGTACCTAAAAGAGGCCTACAAGAGGGCTGGACAGGAAGTTTTTCCAGTGTCATGTAGTGAGTGACAGGACAAAGGGGAAGGGCTTTAAACTGAAAGAGGCTAGGCTTATATTAGATATGGGGAAGAAATTCTTTACTGTAGAGCTGTGAGACACTGGTCCAAGTTGCCCAGAGAAGCTGTGAATGCCCCACTCCTGGAAATTCTAAAGGCCAGGTTGGATGGGGCTTTGATCAATATACTCTAATACAAAGTGTCCCTGCCAATGTGGTAGAGGGTTTGGAACTAGATGATCTTTAAGGTCCGTTCCAACCCAAACAATTCCATGATTCTATGAAGTCAGTATATCGTTATTATGAAGCAGAAAAGTGTGTGATCAGACTTTCACACATTTAGAATCACAGAATCCCAGAATTGTTAGGGTTGGAAGGGACCTTTGGAGATCATCCAGTCCAATCCCCCTGTCAAGGCAGGGTCACCTGGAGCAGGTGACACAGGAACATGTCCACGTGGGGTGTAAATGTCTCCAGAGAGGGAGACTCCGTGACCTCCCTGGGCAGCCTGTTCCATTGTTCTGACAACCTCAATATAAAGAGTTTTTTCCTCATGTTGAGGTAGAATTTCCTGTGTTTTGGTTTATGACCATTGATCCTTGTCCTGTCACTGGGCACCACTGAAAAGAGTCTGGCACCATCCCCTTGAAACCCACCCTTGAGATATTGATATTCATTAACGAGAACCCTTCTCAGTCTTTCCTCCCCGAACTAAACAGGCCCAGCCCCTGCAGTCTCTCCTCATATGAGAGATGCTCCAGATCACAAATCATCTCTGTGGCCTCTGCTGGACTCTCTGCAGTAGCTTCTTGTCTTTCTTGTACTGAGGAGCCCAAAATTGAACACAATACCCCAGATGTGGGCAAATAGAAGGGGCAGGATCACCCTCCTCAACCTGCTGGCCACGTTCTTCCCAATGCGCCCCGGGATCCCACTGGTCCTCCAGGCCGCAAGGGTACACTGCCAGCTCATGGTCAACTTGTCATCCACCAAGACTCCCAGAAATGGTGCATTAAATCCTAAAAGCTGTGTGGCCAAAAGCACTGACAGTTGAAGATCTCTCCAGACCACTGACTCCCGTCAACTTAACTAGCACCTCTTGCATCAGTTCAGAATGCCTCTGCCTATTCCCAAAAAGGTTCATTAAGCTGAAGACGAAAAAATGAGAGGAAAAAGGTGTCACATGCTTTATTTATTTTTTAGCATCTTGCCACTCATGAGATACACCCCATAAGCTAAAGAATGCAATCCTTGGTTCACTCTTCTGGCCATACAGGCTTGATGCATTTGATACTCGCTCAAACTGCTGCTGCTATTGCAGATACTGCTGGCTGCCTCAGCTGTCTCAAATAAGAGAGCCCAAGGATAAGGTTTGTAGCAAACAAGCACAATGCTATCGCTCATTATCCTTGAACAGTCACAAGGAACATCTAGATGTAAGGAAGTCTGTTCCCCTTTAGCCATCCTGATTAATGCAATGCCACATATGATACTCAGATATCCTTTATGCCTTGGCCCAAGTTTACTCTTTCCTACTGCTTGCTTCTTTTCTTCTCCATTTAGACTTCCCCCCTTTTCCCCCACCCCGCAATGCACTCACTACTATTAAAGTCAGTTCGGGGTCTTAATCTGCAAAATTTATTTCTAGTCTTTCAGTCCAAGTATGTTTTCTGATGAGCTAATGAAAATTTGCTACAGAGAACATTATTTCTCATGTCTGCCACCAGAGATGAAAAGAGCTTGTGAGAAGCTTAGCTACTGCTTAGCTAATGTGTTAATGTGTAACAAAAACTAACCTGCCCCCTCAAAGCCCCAGCTATCCATAAAACAGCCATACATATTAAATAGAGGAGGATGACATAAGAGTAAAAAGTGTGGGTTTTTCTAAGAAAAGATAAAGGACTGAACAGCAAAAATGGCAACAAAGCTGTTGCCACTGCTAAATTGCTAAATTTCTAAATTTCCTGCTTCCCATAAGTGACCAGCTCTCCCACACAGGAAAATTTAGGGAAGCATTTTTCTGCTTCAGAAAATTGAAGTACACTATAGATATTGGAGTAATCAGAATGTAAGTAATCTAAAAGAAAAATGCATTAAGTTCCCAGTGACAGTGCTCTGTTATGTAAATGTAAAGCTTACACATGGTTTTAGAATACCACATCACAGACCAGCATGGGACCGTGCAGTGATATTAGGCTACAGCAAATCACAGGAATTTTCTGTGGAAAGAAGCACTGAAGGTTATCCAGTCCAAGCTCCACCTCAGAAATGGCACTAAATCCAATCCTAGGCTGGTTGAATCATCATTCTGTCCTTTCCCCCGGATCATGTCTGCACGCTGGCTGAACGCCAACATGCATCCCCCTGTGCACCACTTACAGCCAAAAACATGACAGTACCTGCTTGGAAGGAAAGAGGTGATCTGGAGGCCTATTTCCTTCTCAATGTGTGAAATGCCTGACGCTTAAAGAGTTACAAGGAACTGCAGACCTGGAATCATAACCTTGTGGTCGCAGAGCACATGCTGAGCTGCTGAGCATGTACATGATGTACCTTGTTCACACAATGAAACATATTAGTTCTACGTCAGTAAGAGGAACACATAACTCAGTAATGTGCCTAATGCTTATCTAGCTCTGAAAGGTTTAAATATGGTTTTGTGTTTTGAATGAAAGTATATACCGGTCTGTGTGGGCTGCCTCTTTTAAATGAAGGCACAGGGATGAAGGATTCCAACCTTTGCTATACAGAGAAGGCCTCAGCTATACAGCCAAAGAAGAAACAAGAGAGTAACCTGTTCATCGTTTCAAATGTTTACCATCCGGGAAATACCGCTTTCTGCACCAACACTTTACCGACACCTATCAGATCAAGATGCCTCAAAATGCTCCCTTCCTCATTGCAAACTAAATTCTTACTGTGTTGCCATCTACTTTGATCTATGTTCACACTGGGGTTATGCCTATTCCTTAATGCTCATCTTTCACTAATTTACCTTGTGATCAGTATGGCTGCATCAACTGAAGACATGTCTTCTCCCCAGCTTGTTGACATTTCTAAGTGTATATCATTCTTCTTGCCAAATTCTTCATGTTGCCATTTACAAAAGCTTTCCAGCATTTTTTCCCCATGATGTCCAATATACATATCTGCCTGGAAATAAAAAACAATTCATTTTATTAAAGACAGGATTCTGTACATAGAATTCGGAACCCTTTTTGACTGAGTTACTAAAAATATTCTGCTTTTTATGACAAAATATATCCACAGCAAAACAATGCAAACTTCAGGAGCAGAGACCACCTTTTTCTCATGTTAAAGATACAAATGAAGGCAGCACATTGACAGTGTACATGCATCTGTTCACTCAATTGTCTTATTTATTTGCTGATTTTTCATTATCCATAGTGAGGAAAAGCATAATGACATTAAGATTCAGAATTTGAACATGAAATGAGATTACTCCAACTACTGAGAGGAACTGGAGAAAGAAATACTTATTTATTCACTGGAAAATTATAATATTTTAAATTAGAACTATCATTAAGGGAACCCCATTTCCTTATGAACTGTTATATCAGCTTTTGTTTGTCGAGGGATTGGCCAACAGAGAACATCAGCTCTCCTTCTACTATCCATTGGGCTTAAAGGAGATTATTTTTCTATTGAGATATGTGAATGCACAAAATGCAGAGCAGAAGCAGATTTTCTTAAGATCTACCTGATTTCCACACAGAAACTTTGACTTTTAATTGCAAGTACAGAAAAGTTTCAATACATGAAGCATATAAATTCGGAGAAGGTTAATCTGGGGCTGCTCATCAGTGCAAATCACTAAATAATATACAAAAGCTAACTGAAAAAATTTTTTAGCCACTAAAGTTCATGAATATTGCAAGCTTTTGTGGAGCAACAAGCTAAGTAGCATTACCCTCTACAGGTTAAGACAAACATCATACTTACTGGAGTCTCATGAAGGAGGACAAGCTTAGTCACCCGAAGATTTACTTGTAGTCCAAGACTCTTGTGTTGGAAAAGATTAAAAACCTAAGACAGAAAAAACCAGCAAATAAAAATATGAACTTGTATTGCATGTACACTAAAAATAACAGAACACTGTACACTAAAAACAACAGAATCCCAAAGAACCTCAAAACTCTCATATTCTACTGTGACTGTTTCATTTTCCATAATTTGAACAGAACATTAGGATAATGTACTATGTTGGTCCTCTGAAGGGAAAACAGAACTTAGGCAATATTCATTCTGGGAACACGAAAATAGACATTTTCCTTTCAGTGGCCATGACCACTTTATAAATTGTGGCCTGTTTCTCCAAATATTTACACGCATATTTAATACTGTTCACATGAAAATTCCTATTCAGTTAAATCTATGATCATGGACCAAGTGGTCTGAGCCAACCTCTAATTCTCTAAATCTTCCTATGCTTCTGAATAGTTAAAGCTTGTATTGATTGTTCAGCCTATGCTCCTTCTTTAGAACAATCTTTCCTTGTATATTAGAAATGCTATTTTTCACTGCTTTATGCACCAAATGAGTGCACTATAGCTCCAGATAGAGCAGGAAGGGAATGTAATTGTCCGAGTCCATCACTCTTTCTTTTTTTTTCCACCACCATTGAGCACAAAATCCTCTTCCTGGAAGAGGAAAATGTCATTAAATAAAAATGTCACGTCTTCTTAACAAGCATAGGTCACCAGAAACTATCCAATATCCCAACCTTTCCAACACCACAGGCTTCTACCCAAAAAGTCATCCTGTTCCCTCACTTCCAGGCGTCCCTGAGATGTATGACCAGACAGTACAGATAAGCCTGCAGCACCACAGTTTTCTGCTGCAAAACGTATGGACTAAGTCTTGACAGCCTGCTGATGGTTGTATACTCACTGTCCCTTACAGGTGTTCAGTCAGAATCATTAGGAGCAATGAAATAAGCCTGCTGGGCATGAATTGTTGGCAAAACATCAAAATTAGTTTTAAATTTCCTACCATGTTTAAGATGGTTAGAATAAATCTTCTGGCAGCATCTGTTCCATGATACGAAACCATAGCTGGATCTGCCACCACAACAGTTTCTATGTTGTACTCCTGAGGTAACTTGTAAGAGTATCGCTTTCCTCTTCCACTTTCTGACACCTTTTGATTCTTGGATTTTCTTTTATCTGTAAACCAAAACAGAGCTTGAGAAATGCATCCTTCAAACTACCCCTGCAGTACTTTTTAGGATTTGTTACCCTTGGCTATGTTATAACTCTCATTATGTGGAAAGTAATCGCTATGGACTTTAACATATGTATGCTTATTTTCCTCTGCCAATGCTAAGGCTCATACTGAAGGTCTATACTAAGTATAAATATTAGCTCATACCAAGAAAACAGAAATTTTATCCATCTTTTCAAATAAAGTCAGAAAGATTACTTGCATTCTTTCACCTAAGATATTGATAAAAAGAATATGTGTCTCCCTCTGGTTTGTTGGAGAAAATTCAACTCATGTTGGATCTGAAGGAAAAATAGTCTCACTGACATTGCAGAATTGTTGTCTGTCCATCTTTATAAATCACAGAGAAAATACCTTGATGTAATTGTATCTTAGCATACAAGACAACAAATACAGATTTGCCACAAAATCATGTATTAGGCAAATACATGCAACAATTCCATGATTTGAGAAGAAGAAAGAATATTTCAGATGAATGACAGAGAATGATACAGGTTTGTTAGAAACAAAAAAGTGAATTTTTACTGATGTGACTTTGAAGTCAGTGCTGCTGTCATTATAAATAGCTGAAGCAAAGTAACAAAACCAAACCCTGGAAACAGGTCTCCAAATCAACAGACAGCTAGAAATTGAAAACATGTTACATTTATGGTAAGGTTGACGTTTCTGATGGTGTTAATTTTAAGTTTCCCCTCCAAAAACCCAACAAAACCCCCCAATTACACAGTAACTGTTCGAGACAGAAGGTGGTCAGATTTACAGACAGCAGTTAGCAATGCCATTTTAAATAATCTAATTTAAAACAAAATGTAGAATTAAACTCCTTGTTGTAATAGCCAAATTTTGTTAGATCCTCTTGAGCAGATGTGAAACTTCTGGGACTGATCTCGTTGAAACCAAATGAAGTTTCTCTCAGCATCCACAATGGAATATCAGGCTTTCTTTACCAAAAAATGTGATGTTTGAAATGACAATTATGTTCTGGAAACATATCAAATATTCAGAAATTTTGAGGAAATGCTTTGCAATTAATCAATCTCATCTTTAATAGGAAAGTTCCTGCAGTGCATTTTATAATCCATGACCACTCTCCAAAAAATAAGTCACTCTTCAGGAAAGTGCTAAAAATGAACTCACAAAGTCAATTAACTCACAAATTAAACTTAAAATATAAAATACCAGTGGAAGAGGGGGGTGTGATTTAAATAAATGTTTAATATAGGTTTTATGTAAATACAATGCAGAGATATATTTTTCCATGTAACACATATAAATTATGCACGCTTAAAAATGTTGTCTATCTCTCTCTGTATCATTCATAAAACATTACATATGTGAATGATTTAGTCCATCCCACTACATCTGAGAAGGTCTTACTGATCGCTCTACAACTGGTGACAGTGTAAGACTTACTAACACATTTACCAAAAGAAAAACCTATGTATTCTGCAGACATAAATGTTTGGCGTTTGATTACCTAGAAGCAGAAAGAGCTTAAAAATTCAGGCTATCTAAAATTAAAGTTCTTATTTTGATCCTTCAGACACTTGCTTAGCCTTATAACTTCTGCTACACTCTAGCTTTACTCATGTTTGCTAACTGTGGATCTACAGTCTAGTCTATAAAACATCACGTGTGTTTTCATCGCTCTTTTGAGGATAATTTCTAACGAAACCTCAGTGTTAGTATTTGTGCCAAAAAACCCACCTCCCATAAGCTATATAGCTATGGCTTACCATACAAACATCTAATGCTGCAAGGGTAAGCTACAGATCTAAGTCTAAAAAGTAAACTCATTTGGGTTAAAAATGATCTCTTACAAGCCACCTGATTAATCTGCCTTCCTCCTAGGCACAGTGCAGCTTCCAGCAACAGTTTATTCACTGTTGACTTCTTTGTAAAAAACAGCAGCTAGTGATTGAAAACTTTAAATTTAATCTTAGCATGTACAGAGAAGTCTCTTAACACATCTCTCTAAAAGTCATAGCTAGCAGTGCATTTCTATTCAGAACTGACAGTCCACAATAAAATACATAATTGTGCTAAACACTAAGAACACTGTGGTCCCATAAACTGTTGAAACCTCTGTCTTTTGGGATTGTAGTGGATGAGAAGACTACACAGCTTTGTAGACAAACTGTCTGCCCATCATTTGCCTTAGATACCTCTCCCATTAACAAACCAATGGACAATCTGTTCTTGGCCAGCCAACCTTTTCCAAATTGCTGGCACAAATCCCCATCACGAGACCTCATTTATCTGAAAATTGTAGCTCTTCTCTAAGAACTTTAAATAAATGGAATTAGTAATTTTGGTACTACTGGTATTCAAACAACTGCCACATTTGCTGCCAGATAACAAGCAAAACAGGCTTTAGGCAAAAACAATTGTTTCTTTACATACTCATAAATTAGTAAAAATTACAAAGAACTGGTCATTATTGAAGGCAAAGTATGTAAGAGATAACAACTGCTACAAAAACCCAGCTACATCAATAATGCATGTGCTAACAAGATAAAAGTCAGAATAAGGATGCATTACTAATCTTAAAAATTTAATTACATTGCCAAAATAAAAAATAAATTCTAGAGGGGGGTTCTGTGCAAAGGGACTTCTGTTTTGTGCAACTACGGAAAATAAGAAGATTCCATATCCATATATTACTTAAACACAGTTGAGTGAAAGGAAAGCTAGGAATACTGCATTACTCTAGCAAGAAGGCTAAAAATACTGCAGCAAGTATATTTGACATAAAATAGGCAATTAAGAGAAAACAACAAGAATGCTAACAAAGCAATAACCCCACCCTAAAAATGTTTAGAGAGATTAAAATCCAGCTACTATAATCACAGGTTACATAAAGTATCTGACCCATTAGGCAGAGGCTCTGACTGCAGGACTCCTGGACACCTTCAAGTCCTCAGGCACAAAAGCATTTCCTGAGTACATGCACATGAGGCCCAGACTACAGAGGAATCGCCATCACTCCCCAGGGGGTAATCTAGTAATACGGAAATTGCAGCATTCTGCCTACATAGGGAATATTCAGGAGCTTAAGAAGACATGAGCTACACCTCCATTGTAATTTGAATAGGGATTTAAATGCTTTCCTAGAGAGTGACAACTTTTTCTGGAGTAGAAACATCTCAAGTAGTACCAGTCTCCATCCGATGCAATCTCACAGATCCATGACCTGGATTGTTTGCACATTTTACTGCATGACTATCACATAGAAACAGGCTGTAGAGGAAGAATCAACACAGCTCTCCCAGCTGACTGCCCAGTCTGCATCCCATATAGTAAAACTTCTGCTTTTGATTCAGTGAAACTTAGCTAGCTTTTTCCTGCAAATTTACGTCATTCTAAGAGGAAAAGCACACTTGTAGCTCAGGACAGTATACTGTTTATTTCCAGATCTAAGAAGTAGAAGAGGAGTCTTCCAATCTCACAAATTCAGAGGGGATTCAAAATTCACATTTTTCATATCCTGGGTAAGAGATTTCTTTTTTCCCAACATGACCCATGCCTTGACCATGAGTTCAGTTCACTGTACAAACAACTTCATTCTGGAACAAGTGCTTCAGATTAGAAAGAAGAAAAACATCTTAGCTTCCCAATGTGGCCCTTTGCTCTAATTACAACTGCTTCTCTCGCATTTTTTCTGTAACACGTTTCTGAATTGGTTTCTTTTAAAGGTTTCATGGGCCATGTGTAGAGTGTAAGGTCTGTGTGTGTGCAACCGGCTTACATATGTAAATAAATCATACACACTTTCATACAAAAGGATATACATGCACACTGTCAACAACCAAGAAAGCATCTGCTTCTGTCAGATTCTTTCCCTCTCTTAATTAATAAGAAAACCACCCCATTCACAAAAACAAGTTCTTTGTTCTCTCCAAACAAGTTTGGCTGTGTAGCAACTTTCAATCCAGCCCTCAATGGTAACAGACAACAAACAATACTTTCTTTGATTGCCTCTGCTAGTTCTCCATGAAAAGCTATTATTCCCAATAGTGATCCTTCAGCACCTAGAGCACAGACATTCATTCCTTCTGATAATTACAATTCATCACTGGCAATACACATTTACTTGATAGGTAGCCAGCCTTTGAGATCAAAATTTGGATCAAAACCAGCAGCAGAAATACCTGTCCCTCTTCTGACACACAAGTACTGTAGAAGCAAGAGATGTGGTTGTAAGATAGGACCATATTGCTGAGAGGTTGCTGTGTCACCAAGGTTGTAGTTGCTCTATGTCACACAGCTACACCTCTACCAAAGGCAGCTGAGAATATCTCAGAGCCCCACACACTCATCTGTTTTATTTTTGTTGCCTTGATCTACTTAGCTTATTATTAGGACTTAGAATCCTCAAGTATTTATGCACAGGCTTATTTTTGATGCTTTAATTCACCTTTAAGGCTGTGTCTGTAGCATGAATATTTTGGTGATATTAACTAACTTCATGTCACACTAACAAATTCCTCCCAGCATGGACAGAAATTTTAAGCATGCAACTTACTGCAGTCCCTCTTAGTAAAGCAACCTGTAGCAGTGGAGGGAGGCACTGGTCTTGCTAGAACAACAGCATCAGTTAGAAACTGCAGATATTTATACTCCCTGGCAATAACATTGTGCCAGAAGATGCTACTCAGTTATGCACAGCTTGAACTCTTTTGAAATTTCAAAGCTGGTACTAAATATAATGAAACTTCCTTCAAGCTGATATTTGATTCTCTGTTGACAGATTATTTACAACAAATCAGAGCTTTGAGTGAAAGATTATTACAAAAGAATAAGCTGACTTCCCCATTGTAGAGGGGATATTTCATAATGAACATAATGTCCTTACAGAGGAGTTTGCATCTTTACTCACTTTCATGTCCATCACGGTTTGCTGCATGTCAGATACTCCTCCCCCCCACTTCTGCAGTGCATACACCATGCATACTTTTCATTTTCTCTTTCTCATTCCCATACATATGCAGGCATGCATACTCTAACTGACTTTTCACTAATAGGGAGGAATAAACAGCTTTACTTAATGTGAACAACTTCTATTAATATAGAAAATTTCACTTTCAGATAAGCAGTTTCAATGTATACAATGCCTAGAAAAGTAATGTAGAGCCAACCGGAGGAAGTTATGTGTCATTTATTTCATCCTGCTGCAAAAAGAGCCTTGCTTTCCTAATGTATCTTTGGTTTCAAACTCTGGATGGATGCCTAACTATAAAAACAATACTTCCAAAACGGGAAAAAACCCCACCACAAAACCTGCCACATTTATTCTGTAACTATATAAAATGGACAGAGCAGTATAAATGTTCAGGAAGGATCAGACAGCCATGGAAAAGTTTAGGCTGAAAATGATCTCCAGAGGGCAGCTAGTCCAACCTGCTGCTCAAGTCAGTGCAAGTGTCAAAGTACAATCAGCTCTCTTAGAGCCATTTCCAGCCATGCTTTATAAATATCTGGGGATGTGGACTCAACAGCCTCTCTAGGTAACCTCTTCCAGTGCTAAGCATTCTTGCTGAGATTTTTTTTTTCCTTATGGAAACTGAAATCTCCTTGAACACAAGTTACAACTGTTGTCTGCCACAGCATACCTCTAAGGAATGTCTGGCTTCATCTTCTCTCTGCAGACCCTTAGGCACCAGAAAACTGCAGCTGCATCCTTCCTTTATCTTTCTTTACCTACTTGAAATAACTTAGTTCCTTCTGCCTCACCCCAAATGTCATATAATCCAGATGCCTAACCATGTCAGTGCACTTCTGCCATTTCTCTGCATTTTGCCAGGATCTCATTTATACAGGAAAAACATGCCTAAAAATCGGCACTCATTCTGGTTTATTTCCTAGGAGAAAAATAATTTCTTACAAAAACATTAGAAACACCCTCAGCTCATGCTGAGGTCAAAGGACTGAGAGGAATCCTTTGAAGAATGAGAGCTGATGAGGAAGCAGAAAAAACAAAACATCATCTTTCACAAAAGCCATTTTTTCCCTTCTCCACTGAAAACTATGAAGTCATCACTATGTGCCAAACTTCTGTCAAAACCCTTCTACTTCAACAAGTTGTTCTACCTGCCATTGAGGAAGATGCATTAGGATTGTTTCATACACATCTTCTAAGTGTCATTCATAGAACAAAACCAGTTATAAAAATTATTTCAATTCAGACACATTTGGAAGTTCAAGACTTAATACTAAACGAAACTAGGAAGAACTCTTTAACTGTGTTTTAAAACAGAAAACTAAGTAGAAGCATATAGTGCAGTTTAAGCAGCTCTGAAGACAGAGAGGGACAGAAAATAGATTTTAAGTATTATGTTGAATTAAAAAATGCCCTGAAGATTTCTGCTTTCAAATATAAAAGCATATTAAGACACAGCATCTATTCCTAATGGACAATTCCCTCTCCTGACAAGTGAAACTGCAGCCTCAGCATGCCACCTCAGAGCCCACCACAGGGTACTGCTACAAGAATAATCAGACATGCTTTTATCAGGGTTCTTTTTTAGGTACTAACTACTTTTCTTAAAAATGTATTTGCTACATTACAACTTTTCTGTGCGATTTGTATATTACCTGTAACAACACCACAGTACTGATTCTGAGAAGGTGGCTTTTCAGAAATTTTCTCCTCTATGGATCTTTTTCGTCTGTACACCCTGTGTGCATGTCCTGTCACAGCCAAAGTGCGATTGAGTGGCTCAATAAATATGAAGTCCTCATTAATCTGTATAAACCCCATCTGCAAAGGAAAACAAAAGGAACATATAAGGTAAGAATTTATTAAGTTGTGCACAGTCCTACAGGAGAAAAAACTCCACAAAACTCCATTTAAGAAAACACTTTGTTTTAGTAACCTTATGAGCAAAGTGAGTACCTTTGTATTTTACAAGTTTTCTACTTAAATGAACCAGAATAAATTTCATTTATTTCAGCTAAATCTGGGTGGGTGGGTGGCTACATGCCAGTAGCATATGCACAGTAAAAGATATGGAATGTTAAAAGTTTACTTTGGGAGACCCAGGGGGTCATTTATATATGTACAGCATGTACAGAAAAGTCTATACACTGGTTTTATTGTTTATTATTGTCACATTTTTAGATAACTATATTTAATGAAATAACAGGAACAACATAAGGCATATGATTACATCCTGAACAAATGTGAGGATGGAAAAGAATTCTTGTGGCACTCTTTTTACTCTTTTTCAAACTAAGAAAACCCAAAACTATTAAAAAAAGGCAGAAATACCTCCTTGCTTGCCAGCAGTTACACCAGAAAAATATTTCAATACAGCCATTTAGTTGGTTAACTCTTCCCCCATCCCAACATATTTATACACACAAACATACAAGAAAGGTTAACACACCAGATGCACATCTAATATTACAAGACTGTAGCCAAAGCTAAAAAAATAATACTGTAAAACATACTTACATAAATACCACACAAATAAAACTCAGCTCAAACTGTTAAGCTGCCAATGCACACAAGTTCCTATCAAGAGTAAAGCTGGAGACAGTAAAGTTTTGTGGGGCTTTGTTCCCCACATCAGCAAGACTAACAGATAATTTCCTCATTCTCTAAGCTTAAAAAACCTATTATACTGTTTTGCCTCAGAAACAAAACAATATGATGTATTTGGCTAAGAGAAGCAGAGAGCTCTTCTGTATATTTCTACAGCATCAATGGAGAGAAACAGAAAATAATTTTGTTTCTTCTGGAATTATATAGGTGCCATTGTCACATTGGAAATCCTGCCTGACAGGTGAACAAACCATCCAAAAATATTCTGACCCAAGGAAGAAAACAAAACCAAAATTTTTGACTGGTACAAAACACAATTTCATTCAAACACAATACTTTTAAAAGAAAAACCCCATCAATCTTTCTGCACAATCACATGAAATAAATGTCAATACATACATTTAATTTTTCAATCAGCTACACTACAGAATGGTGAAGAGATGTTGAAAGGTCACCACTAACATTGCACACAAACACAAAAGTATCTGGGGTTTTGGCTGTTCCTCTTCCTTTTTGCATTTACATTTTAAATGTCACACACTAGAAGATTAGCTAGGAATGTATTGCTAATTACTTTCTGTACACCTACAAGAGAACACTTCTATGTATCTTGAAAAATGCTACTTTTACATAAAAATTAAACTTGTCTTATATAAACTAAAAATTATGTGAAATGAATTTTTATTTAAAAGCAAAGTTTTCAAGCACCAGTAAAATGCGCAAATTACTTTTCATTTTATTTTTATGTCTGATATTGAATTTCACTCAGGCGTAGATTATTTACTTTTTTTAATAATTACTTAGCATATGAAAGATGGTGACAAACTCTGAATATAGAATGGGAATAGCAGCCCATGAGGTGGTGCTGCAAGTTTGCCCTGTCCACCAGCAAAAAGCAAGGCCTTAGTCCCTCCTGAACAAACACTCAATCATAGAACATTTGTCACATTTCTTCTGTCTTCATTCTCTTTGTTGCAAAATGAAACCAGGACTTTAAGATTATGTTCTTCAGATTGCCACCTAGACATACTGAAAAGTTTTGCTAGGACCAACATTTAATGTTTTCTTTCAGGTCCTTGCATAAACTGAAGTTTAATTCATTGGTAGAGAAATCCAAAATTTATTGCCTGTTTCCTGAGCCAGAAGTTAAAGAACTGAACAGTGATGTAAAGTTATAGATATGCGTATGGGTAATGCAAGACAAATCCAGGTAACCAAATAATCTCTGATGCTATTTTGACTGCTTTTGGGGGGGAAAAAGAAAAAAAACCAAAAAAACCCCACACAATATTATTTCTCTAACTTTTGGATAATTTCACAGGTAGAAAATGGTAGGAGAAATGGTAGTCTTGTCAACCGTGCCCTTATTTTTTCATAATCATTACAAATAGAGCTAAGAATATCTTTTAACAAAGTAAACACAGAAAGCAGAGAAGTGAAAGGCATGCATTAAAGCATTAAAGTTTCAACACATTTTCATATATTGAATGCCAGGGCCAATTACAGCCTTTAGACAGTTCAAATCGCAATGTCATGAAAATGTACAGCAAAACAAAGTTTAAAAAGATGGAAAAGCAAAACCCTAATATCCATCAGGGATAGAACTGTGAATTCTGACTAACTGACCCATCTTCCACCAGCTTCATCTGAAAAATTACCACTGCTCACAGCTGCAACTGAAAAGCCTATCAGGACGCTGGACTTACCTCATGTAAAGGTAACATAGCATGCCACTCTTTCCCCTGCTTTATCAAGTTTCTTATCTGAAAAAAAAACCTTAAACTTAAGTGTAGTAAGCACATCTCAGTAAATTTCAAGCCCATCCTAATCTCATTTGGCAAAAATATCCTCAAATTTTGTAAGTATTGATGAACTCGGTACTTGCTCTGTATTTTATTTACTTGATGCAGTAAAGAGAGACCTTAAGTATAGGTCAAAATTCAGATAATGGGCAAATAAAACTTGGCTTGCAGAAAATTAACTTTTTGCCAAATTTGGATAGTGGGAAACCAAGACAAATGAAAACAACACCTTTCCCCAGCACCCTGAGTGGCATGGGGCAGGTGGGGAACAGCAGGTGTGGTCAGCATCTTAACAGTTTCTCCCTGCTGCAGTCAACTCTCCACTGTCTTGTGAAGCAAATGTACACAGTGAGCAAGGACAGGCTGTACAACACTGTACTTCTTCATGCTCCCACCGTACTGCCCAAGGCAAGTATCAATGGGAAAAATGCATTCCTATCATATGCAGAAAAATGTACGTTTCTTAGTACCCACATTGCATCCATCAGTGCCAGAATATTAATGTCACATTTGCAGTATAAAAATGAAAGATCCTCTTCACTGTACCATGCAAAAAAACAAATCTTCTTTACAAGTATAATATTTACTTGTTTTGAAACGTAATCTGGTAATAGGCTTTGTACTATTTGTCAAATGTCTCAAAACTGAGGATTTATTCCTGAGTAAACATGCAAGATCTTTAATTTATATATCAGTATCCCCCTCTGAAGAAGGTTTTTCTCCATGATTTTAAAAATCCAGATTTAATTTAGTATCATGATTCTAACAATTCTATCAGAACCTGACTTCAGCTGAAATACAACAAAAAGTCTCCAGCTCTTACTAATGCAAATAAGAAAGCAAGCTCAAATAACTTTTCAAACTGTGTAAATAACAGTGTAAGAACTCTGTAAGCTGATGTTATTCAAACGCTCTACCACTTTCCATCTATAAGAACCTTCATTGCTGAAGGCTGAAGAAACATAAGTGCCGGCAACTTCTGTCTTCAATTAACTGCATTTCACAGCCGTGCGTACCATATACACCGTGCTTCTCCTGGAGGTTTTTTTCTCTACCTGTCTGCTCACTCCACTTTGCTGCATGAAGGTAGGAGACATCACAGAGGGGAGAGAGTCGGTATTATCACTGTTGACTGGCTTTCAGCTGCTGACATAGTGTTCAATCCAATCCTTTCTGGGATCTTTTTTAATCATAGGGCTGTGCCTTATGGAAGTACACATACATGCACAATAATATACATTATAGACCTGAGAGAGGAAAAACATTTAGACTGTTATGCAGAGACCACTAGGTTAAAAGCAAATATTCAGGTACTAGCCCCCAAATTTGAGGTCTGTGGAAACAATTTTTCCATGGCTTTAGAATCCTTCCAAATTCCTCCACTCCCAGTCTGGTTTAAGATACACACTACCCTGAATTCTTAGGAAAATCATTCTCACTTTTAAGAGGATGACCACTTTTTTCAAAACAACCTGATGATGCACAAAGATGCAGGAAAATATTTACGTTGTTACTCAGCAGCACTCACTATGCAACTCACAATTAAACGGGTATTTACAACACTGGGCCAGAGGTTGGACTTGATGATCTCAAAAAGTCTTTTCCAACTTAATTGATTCTGTGATACACATAAAATGTGATTGCAAATAAAGTATACAAAATTTACCAATTCTAAACTCTCTAATTTTTTTAAGTGTCTTTTTTAGTAAAAGCACAAATGTGCTTCCTAAATTCATGGTGGTGTTTTAAAGTCAGATATTCAGTCACTGCTATCAGCAGTGAAACTCATGAACCAGACAGAAGCCAAGTGCCACAGCTTTCTGTGCAATGCAACAGGCTGGTCATCAGGTTCAAGTGACCACTTCTTCTACATGCCAACAACTCTCTGTTCTTATTACAAATACCAGCTGGCTGTAGACGCTCGCAACTCATACTGTCACAAAGTTCCCTGGTTCAGCTTGCGCCACTATTTTCAGAAATGTCAGTGCAGTTTCAGCTACTGCATACTTGACCTTTGACCACCAGAAGAATTTAGGAGAACTGACAAACCAATTGTAAAATGCTGAAATTATGTGTTCCATCCCCCTTTCTCTTCCTTTGCCCCGGAAGCTCTCGCCCAGTTTCTGGCTGACTAATCTTTGGCTTAAAAGATCAAAAACACCTGAACTTAAGAAATACCTGTGACGAAGGAAAGCACACCCCAACAAATGAGAAGACTGAAAGACTGTGTATTCTATGAAAGAAATAAAAACCCAGCAGGAAAGACCCCTTGCTACCAATCATCTGGAGTTCTCCAATACTGATTGTAGCACCCAGTATTAACACAGTCCATGTGTATTATTCAGAACAAAGGACATTGTCTTGAAGGAAGCACCAGCTCAGAGAACAATTGGCTGATTCCTCTAGCAACTTACCTAGCACAATGGAATTTCAGTTTTGTCTCAAAGTCATAAAAAGCCAATTAATCTTATTATTCTAGGCAGAAAATCAAACATATGAAAATATATTTATGCGTCACCCATGAATTGTAGGTTTGCTTATAAATTTCACTTGACTATTGAAAAAAACTCAGCTAAACCCAACATGCTAAGTCAAACCAAATTTTCTCTTTATGTCATATGCATCATGCATTATTTCATTATTGTCATTACAGCACCTTAATTGTCACTGCTTAGGTCCTGTAGTATTGGAAAAAATAATGAATAAGACACAACGTAGAATATACAATGCAAATTGCCTCTGTATTTTAATGTCTTAGATCCACACATCAAGTCCAGTCCCCTATGCATTTGAGATTTTATAAAATAGAGGGTTTCTTACACTTACTCTTATAACACAAATCCTTTGTCAGACTATACTTCCTTTTACATTTCTTTGCTGCTACTCTTAAATAAAATAGTTTCAATAGAACTGCTGCTCTATTATTTTACTATTCTTATTTGAAATGTTTCATATTTCTCTATTCTAACAGTTGGAAATCTTTCCAATAATTACAACTTTATTTTAGATCCATCTGATCCAGGGTCTACATTGCTTTCCTTCTGGGCCAGCTTTCCAGGCTAGCTTTCCAGGTCCCTTGATACTCACTCCGAAGTTTTTATAAAAGGTAATCACACTGTATTGCAGTTTCTACAGTGTGATGACAAATACACCAGCCTTTGACTGTTGCTCGATGAAACAGGCTTTACTATAACTCTGAGATTAGCTCAGCTGGTTAGAGCCAGGTGCTAATAGCATCAAAGTTTGTGGGTTCAATCCCTGTATGGGCCACTCACTTAAGAGTTGGACTTGATCTTTGTGGGTCCCTTCCAACTTGGAATATTCTGATTATGTAATTATCCTTGTAACCACAAATGAATTCCTCTCTCTGAACATCAGCAAACAGAACTGCAAGCCACATTTCAGCTATCATTTGACTGCAAATTTGTGAAATGAGAATAAAGTTTCTATATCTTCACTTAACGTCCCCAACCAACTACATATGCTTGATGGCTCATAATGATCCTGTGATCAGAAAATACACAATCTTTTTTTTCCTCCTCTCACTGTCAGCTAATTCACTATTCTATAAAGCAAATCTATAAAAGTATAAAAGTCACAAATAGAAGCAACTTACCTTTGGTCTGGCCACAACCTTTGGTCATTTAATTCTTCTGTGCCTCCCAGCTCTGAATTTACCACTAAAGGAGAGTCAAGTTCCCAGGTATTGTTACTGACCTTACCTCCAGCTCATATAAAGCATCTAAACTAGGTTTTTCCCTAGGACTAGGGACCAACCCTTCCAGCAATAGACAGTTTTTCTTCCTTTGAAAACACTTATCATCTACAACACTGCCTTCTCTGCACATTAATATGAACAATAGTCACACAGAAAACCAAGCAAAATTTACTGGAACTCTTCCTCTCACTCTGCCAGTTAAATTTGTGAGAGTTGCACTTCAGAGCAATCATAGGAAGTTACACCAAAGGCACATCTTCCACTGAAAGCCAGACAGCTTCACATGGAGAATGAAGTCTTTAAGAAGTGGGAAGGCACAGAAAAACAGACACAAACATAAAGGTATGACTACAGGCAACACAATTCCTACACTTCGCTATTTCCAGCTTATTATTTATGGTCATGGTAACACCTAACATTCAGTTTTTATAAAAATATCTTCTTGCATCTCAGTTTCCTAGATCTAACTAGTTTTATCTGTTAGTCTTTGGAGCTACTGACTTTTCCTAAGGCATAAGGCAAGTAACATGATATGGTGGTGAAAATTGTTTCACCTAAGTAATGTGCCCACAAGTTCATTACAATATCATGCATGCTTTCACAAATTTTCCTTAAAAAAAGAAAAAGGCAAATTTTAAGAAGTTTACTGAAATTAAACATATGTTGCAGTTTTCACAGATTTATTGCTTCAATAGCACATTGTAAATGGACTCCATTGAACACTCTTATTTTGGCAGCAATTATCCTTAAGTATAGTTTAGCTGTAGTTTGTTTCAGTCAAATCAGTTGTGTAAAAACACTGGAATGGCCTCAATGTTTTAAAACAGAGAATTCATCTCAAACACTTTAGAATCTTGCATTGAGAAGGCACAGAATAGTTTAGGCATACATGAAAATTTTCAAAATCACTAATGCATCATAACTTAAATTTCATAAAACTAAATCTTAAAAGATAAATAGACACTGATGTTGAGTGAAACCCTACAGTTCTTAGGATGACTCGTTCTGGAACAACTGTAGAAATCTTATAAACAATTACTACTGTACACAGATTGTCTCATGAGATGTATCTGCATGTGCTGTTCTTTCTCTTTGTAGATATAAGACTAATCTTTTCCAGTTTGAGGTAACCAAAGTATCTTTAATAATAATTCATTGAAAACTACTTCCATAAGACAATTCTAAGTGCTATTTTCAAATGCTTAAAACTGAAAAGTAACAAATACAAAACACAAACTCCTAAATCTAAATGTACCATTTCTGTTCTATAGCCTATTTTTCTAAAAAATGGATGGCAACCAAAACATCTGTGTCTAACTGCAGGTAACTTATTCACACAGGGTCACACGAAGATAACACTGTTATGCATGATATGCACTATAGGTAATAGTAACCTCCAGAGAATTTAATATTTTGGGACTTGAACAGGTATGACCAGACAAAGAGCGTCATCTATGAGCCAGATAAAAGCATAGAGAACAGAAATGGCCAACAGGAATTCCAGCATCTTTACTAAAGCCATTGAATGACAGAAATGTATTTATGAAGAGTTATTAGAAGGAGCTTTGTGAAATTCATCTAGGATGAATGCCAAGCCTAGCTCCAGCCCCTGGGACAGATCCATCCCCGGCACTAGTACAGACTTCACATTACATGGATGGATGAATGGATTGTGAGAAGATCTGTTAAAATGGTCCTGGTGGTCCTTGAGGGCAGTAGGTATACAATAAAAGATCAGATGCAAATAAAGATAAAAAGCCTAATGAAAAAGATACATAACCCTCTGTAGTGTAACATACAATCAGTAAGAAAGAAAATTAATACAACTCTTTTTGTCCAAAGTTTTTTTAAAAAGTCCACAGTGATAGAATTCTGAATTAATAATAGAATGCTGTGGTGTTGTGTTACAATTTCTAAAATATGTAACTTCTAAAAACTCGTTCAGCACTTCCTCAGTTTAGGCCAAATAATCCCTATAATTCTGTTCTGCTAGAATTTGGTTCTTTCCACTAGTAACAACTGACCTATGCCACTGCCTGCATGAATATCCACACCTCCCCTAGAGGGGAGACGTAGAATCATAGAATCACACTTGTCTGTGATGTTTTACTAAGTTGTTAATAGGTTGTCCTGATCTCTAAATTCTAGTCTAATTCTATTATGTAGTTTTATTCTGTCTTTGCTTTAAGTTTTGAATTCTCGTCTTGTTCTGTCATTGACTTGCAATCTAAATTTTGCCAAGATACTTACGTATTCTTAACTAGCATTCAGTGTGGGGATTGTATATGTATACACTGAATACTAAAAATCTGAGACATTCAAAACCAGTGACTATATTTTAAAAATTTGACAGAAATCACCATTTAAAGTCTACTTTTCAATTGCAACATCTACAAAACAAAGAATTGCATTTGCATGGTAACACGTAAAAATACTTGAAAAATATTTGACAGAAGCATAAATACTCTAAATGCTTTTTTCTTGTTACCATGTATCACAGCTAAAATTACTGCGTAAATAAATGGTTTTTTTCACTAAATTGCAGATATCAAGATTCTAGATACACACCTATAGAATAGTTTTACGTCTACTAATCTATCAAGTGTTTAGGTTCTACAGCCTTTCAAAGAGGAGGAAAAGGAAAGGGGAGAGAGACTACAGAATACAGAGATGGTCTAGAAATTTGCAGTACAGGAGCCTCCCTTTTCCTTTCACCTGAACAGTTTCATATTCACTCAATAAAAGTATTCCACAATTATATCCTTAAAATAATAAAACCAAAATTATTAATACTTTAAGATTTATACTTAGATACTACAGACTAAGAAGTGCAGACTTAGCACAGGCATGTTCTTATTTCTTTTCTTTATGCAGCATTCTGGAAGTTTATGAGGTACAGAAAGCCTACTATTCCCAGCACAGGTAACTTAATGTATAAAATTTTTAAACCAAATTAGCATTTCTGATCCAAGTGCTACAAGGTATTGTTGAAATGAAACTCAATGTATATGACAGTCAATTTAAAACCTATTTTCAAGACACATAGGATTAATGACACACTGAAAATACCCTTGATTTTTAAACTAATTAAATTGAAAAACTATTTTATTCATTTACTACAGGCAGTTATACAAGTATTGACTAATATTATTAAGAAAAGAGACAGCTATTGGCAACTCAGACTTCATCAGCGGTGCAGCTATTTAATGTTCAGAATATCTGTAATTGCACTCAAGGCACACTCTGTAATCCTTCAGAAAACAAGCACAATACTTTCATCCTTAGATGCCTAAAATAAGGCAACCATGACTATGCCACAAAAGACATCGGCATATGTGCCAACCCACCGTGAAATATTTTTTTTTTAATCTCTTTCTGATCATTTCTCCCTTCACTCAGTAGCTCCTACCCTTTATCTAAGAAGTTTGGACAGATCAGTAAAACTAGCTAGATCTTGGAATTATTCCTCTCTCTCAAGTAGCTTGTCTTCTATTACAGAAGAAACAGGAGCTCCAAGGAAGGGCTAGAAAGTCTTAAAGGCTGACTATTTAGTTCAATAACATAAGATGAATTACTAAAATAATAGAATGATTTGGGTTGGGAAGGACCTTAAAGAGCATCTCATTCCAACTCCTCTGTCATGTGCAGGGACACCTTCCACTGGACCAGGCTGCTCAAAGCCCATCCAGGCTGGCCTTGAACACTGCCGGGAGTGGGGCATCCACAACTGCTCCGGGCAAGCTGTTCCAGAACCTCACCACCTTCTGAGTAAAGAATTTCTTCTTAATTTCTAATCTAAATCTACCCTTTTTCAGTTTTTAAGGCATGTCCCTTATCCTATCACTCTAAGCCCTTGCAAAAAGTCCCTCTCCAGCTCTTTTGTAGGCCTACAATTAGATCAGAAGCGACTTTCTCAGTTATAGAATATTAAAAAGGAAGACAAATGAGGCTATTTTTATGGCCATGATGACAAACCTCAATCAGCTCTGGCCAATATATGCTTAATAAAGCAAGATACAGTATTCCATCCTAGCTGGCTAAACACTAAGATTCAGATCTAACTTCATACCAATTTAGATCAATTATAGTGTTTTGATAGTAAATATAAAGTTATTTTACATAATTAAGGTTCTGAATTTATGCTATGTAGCAAAATCCATTGCCTATAGCTTTATGCTACAAAATTAATTAATTTAAAAATAGTAATTAATGAATGGAGCTAGAGCTACTAAAGAGAAGACAACTAGAAGGCAGTCTGTGCAAAAATAAAAAACCAGCCACCTAACTTATTCCCCCTCACCTCTATTAAAAATTTACTATTACTTTCTAAGAAATAATTAAAATTCTACTAAAAGAACATAGAAAATACTCACAGCTCTAAATTATCATCTACAGACAGAACCTTTTTTTTTTTTAAAGAAAGTTCTTTCAGTGGTCTCCCAGCATTTTGGTTTTCAGGTTTCATATTCTGATCTGTCCTTAAGAGGGCTACAGAATTAGTTTTTCATTTTTCTCAGTTCTCATTTTCATGTAGGCATATGTTCCAAGAAGCTGGAAGTAATAAAAGGACCATGTCTTCAGTTTGGTTCATTAAAAACACAATGATCAGAGCTGACTGTGGTTCAAGCACAGTTTCCACATGATAGAAAAAAACTAACCACCATCACAAAAGAAAGCATTAACCAACTATCAAGGCTGCTAAACCTAAGGAAAAAAACAAAAAATATCAAATGCTTACATACTACGGACAAACATCTTCATTTTGCCCCCCTGTACAATCCTGTGTTAAATAGACTTTTTTTGTGGTTGCACGACTTCAACTCCATTGTTGGTGTATGCACCAACTGACGAATAAAAATGCTTCCTGTCTGTTGCCTGAAATGTTCTGAAAAGCCTTACTT
The DNA here is from genome assembly GCA_013399195.1 of Dicrurus megarhynchus. Lineage (NCBI taxonomy): Eukaryota > Metazoa > Chordata > Aves > Passeriformes > Dicruridae > Dicrurus > Dicrurus megarhynchus. Next base: position 492,748 of record VXAD01002559.1, on the reverse strand, counting down.
TATTTTGCTTCAAAAAGTATGCTGGAGCAATACATTCAACCAACCACAGATGACTAATATAGGCCAATAAAATAAAACTACAATCAAAATGAAAATCAAAATACAATTACATTTGAACAAGCCTGACACAGCCCTTTACTTGCAGAATTCAAAAAAGAACTGACACAAAAAATCAATTTTTAAAACAGCCACCTAACCTGTAAATTGTGTCTGTCATTTTGTCCAAACTAAGTAAGGCATGATGTTAACAATCATTTGGTTTTGTTCATCAAGTAAATGCTATATAAAATGGAACACAACCACTGACTTACTGTTAAAAAGAATAAAATTCACAAACTCAGCCATAACTCCTTTCCAGAATAAATACAAGAGTTTCTATAAAGTGAGCCAGGATTTAAAAAACTTTATTCCATAAAACTTAAGTTAAAAATTCTTTTCAATAAGCCAGTTTAGTGATATTTCAGATCACTTATTTCACAACAACGTTTGAATAGTTATTAATACTGTCTAAGAAAGTCTCTCTGCACAACTAAACACGACTAGTTACAGAAAAAACAACACCTATGGAAACATACCACCTAAGGAAAAAATCCTTGCAATTAAAGACTCAGTGCTCATAAAGATGTTTCTTTAGAACATTTTGGTGTAATGTGAGTAACTTCAGCAATTCTTGTGGTAAGACTAAAAACCTCTCTTTTGGAATATGAATCAAAGTGCTGTACCTTTAGCTAATGAAACAGCATTAAATCAATTTCTTTAGTGCACGCCTGGATTTTATCCCATCAGAATCTGAAATGGTACTTTATGGACAAAAAAATATAATAATACACAAAGGATGAGCACTAAGCATTCTACAGCTAGTCCCATGCAGGAGGTTAAACAGTAAATATCAACAACTGTGCAAGTATTCCCTATTAGATAAAACACCCAGACTAGTACCAAGAAGACCAATACAGGGGATCCAAGTTTAAATTGATTCATCCATGTAAAACACTTAAATAGTGCGTACCAATGAGTTACCATTGTTCAAACCCATGTGCTTTCATTGTAGCCACAGAAGGATATGGCACAGTTGCAAAACGCACCCATGATTGTCCATAGAGAAATTTAATCGCTGCTAATCCTTACTGAAATATCTATCCACAACCCCATTATCTTGTTTTTTTTCTGATAGAGAGGCTGATTTGCTCCTATTATTACTATTATTAAACATTACTTAATTCAAGGTAACACTCCATGAAACTCAATTCCGTTCAAATCTGCAATTTGCCAAAACTACTAACTGTGGAAAACAGTAATTCAAGAAAGTAAAAGAAAATATATTTATAGGTATAGAACTACAATTCAACAAATAAAGTTAGTCCTTCTATAAAATAAAATTATGTTTAGGCTTTTTTATATCTCTATCTAGAATTACATTAATCCAAAACAGACAGCTTTAAGAGAAATAAACAAGACTCTCACAACATTGTTTTAAAAAATTAAAAATATATAGAAGAGATATTCTTCTATGACTCCTAACTGAAATTTGGGGGATTTTTTCTGAACTATACATAGCGTCTTGCTTTTAACTTCTAAACCTAGATCCTCCTTTCCTTTTGTGAGGGGAAGAAATATCAATTTACGTTTTCTAGCACAAAGAAACTAAAGCTCTACTACCCTCAAGAAAGAAGGTATAGTATCTAATTATTTTTCAAGAACTATTATTTAAACTAAAAGAAGAAATATACATTCGGATGAAGGTTTTTTTCCTTTTAAGTTAGAGAGCTTGATTTTATGTGCTTAAGAACACAAATGGTGATCAGAATGGAGTTTTCACATTAGCATCTTGAACCAAGTACCATTAGTCTTGACTGGTCACTTTTAAGCAAAGTTGGTTATATGAAATAAGCACAGGATTTATTACCCAACATGAAATACAAAGGAAAGGAATTCTTTCCTTCCATTATTTCCAAGGCAAATGATTTAGTTTTGGAAGAAAAAAAAAAAAAAAACAACCCTGAAGAGACATCCAACAAATGTGTTGTTACTATTGTGCTTCCTTAGATAGGTTACTACAGAAGAAACAGGTAATCAGACAGAAAAATGGAAACATGCTAGGACTATCAGCCAAAAATTGGAAAACTAAGCTTTTTACATGCCTAATTGCATCCAATTTACTCTATAAACCCTCTTCTACTTTAAACTCCCTCACTACCCTCATGTGTTTCTAAATAAACATTTGTAGTGAAGTCCACTGATGTAACAAAGAGATGAAAGAGATTGGCGATCTCTTATTTAGGCATAAAATCACCTAAGTAACTTCCTGTCTCCTACCTTAAAACAAGACTGTCAATTCTCAGAAGGTTTCAAAACTTGTGCAAATTAGAAGAGTTTCACACACAGCTTACAACAGAAACAGATACAGACAGCTTCATGCTTAAAAGTATTTTTCAAAAGAAAATTAAGACCACAATTAAATATTAAGAGAATATGTGTCCCTTATGATGTCCCTTTTATTTCCTGTCTCTCAGTTTCAGAAGAAAACCAAAGCACTTCATACGTGCCTTGAAGCACAGTTACATCTGAGTTTTCAGGGTTATAATCCAATTGCCAGGCTAATCAGACAAAAACGAAAAAATCCACAACCAAACAAAAAACCAAGCAAACTAACAAACAAACAGCAACAAAAACAAAACAAATGAGCAAAATTAAAAAAAAAAAAAGGAAAAAGAAAAAAAAGAGCACTCCAAATTTTAAGCACATCTGAAGCACAGTTTAACATTTTATACAAAAGATGGCATTACCATAATGGCTGTAGCCATCATTTGGGCACTTGTCCCAGCCAGCATCCCCCGAAGCCCAGAGGGACATAACAGGACATTGACTTTGTACTGAAGCATAAAAAGTTGTCCTTAGCTGAATTAACATCATGTGCAGAAATATCTGTATTTTCCTTAACTTACTGCTATCTAAATAAGCTTGACCCGACTTGACCCAGTTAAACTTCTGACATCTAATGAGAACTTAAGGTAGCACAGCTGAGATCATAAAACAAGCATTTGCAATTGTTGGAAGATAATCACATAGAAACTAAATCACTTCACAAGTCAGTTTTGGGCACATTTCTACATTTTTGGATGCAAAACTCATTCAGAAAATAATTCTGACTGAAGTACTGGTAGACCCAAGAAAAACATTCAACAGCACAGGCTTCCAAAAAAATTTTACTTCTATTCACTTATGTGCAGATGTATGTATTACTAGCAGCTAATGTTAGGAGATTGATTTCTCATTCTAAATCAACTGTTCTAAAATTAACACTTGAAATATTCTTCATTCTTTCACTTCCAAATAATACTTATTGCTTATTTACGACGGCATATGAGAAGCAATAAAAATAAACAAGAAGACCAGATTGTCTAGGCAATGATATGGTAACAACAAAAGGTTAACTGAACTGTTAATGCACTGCAGATGCACATCTGATCTTAAAACTATTATAGATGTTTTGGGCTATTGGTTTATAAAATTTTGACCAACTACCGTCTGGATATGCAATATAACACACATGCTCATGCACATGCTCAGTGTAGTTCACACTACTTCCACTACACTGTTGATTCTGCAAGGAGAAACCAACCAGCCCTCATGCTATATCCCTGAAGTCACCTGACAGATCTGAGTAAACCAAGGAAAGACACAGAAAAACTTCTGCAAACACCTCACTCTGCCACAAATCCAAATGGCTTTGTCTCACTCCTATCTATTGAGGTAGTTCTCTTCATCACATAGGAAAGAGGTATGTTCACCATTTGAATACTACTTCTACACCATCCTTGGTTTCACAGACTCCTCCTTGAATATTCTCACCTACCATCAATCTCACAGCTCTCACACCTAATGCTTTCTATTGTTTTTTTCCCTATTTCCCAGCTCCCCCTAATTTTTATGTTATTTAGCATGGAGACCATGGATGCTGCTCCTTTCCCCCCCCACCACCCCGTCACAATCCATCACAACCAAAATAATCTCCACTCCTGCAAGAAAACATTTTAAAAAGAAAAAGAACAGTTCTTTTAACGAAATATTACAAGGGTTGTAACATGGAGAACATTCGGTTGTTTTAAAAATCCTGGTTCATTTGCTAGAGAAGAAACAATTGGCACATACATGAGATATATATGCCAGGGATACATGTTCTGAAGAAAATGTTGGTTTCACTGACATTAACAGTTGTAGCTGGGAGACACTCAGCACTCTGCCTTTTCTTTTTAAAGCAGTTAACTTCAAATTAGGAGGCCAAAACTTCACTAATTTACTAATTTAATTAATAGAATTACCCGGTTTTTCTGTTTTGCCATCTCACTTCTCTATCTTGAAAAATAACCTTGACAATTTTATACGCTAATTACAGTGGGTAGAGATCTCAGATGATGCACAGCAATCTCAATTTTTTTTTAAATAAAGCCACTCCGGAGATAGTGTATTTCTCATTTCTAATTATCACTCAGAAACATATTGCAAAGGAAGTACTTGTACTGAAACTAAGCACTTTAGGAAAAAAGCAGACTATTATAAGCAGGATTAGAATCACAAATCAAACCTGTCTCAGGATGGAGCGACTGCATGACTGTAGGATAGCTCTTAGAAGAAGGAATCATTACCACATGGTCTGAGGCATTGTAGCCCAAAATCTCACATACCATGCCACAGTGTTTAATATTAAAGGAAACAGAGATCGTTACAGTTCAAAGGTAGTCTTGGCCTAAGTCAAACCTGGTTTTCTAAATCTTTCAGGTTTACATTAACGTTAGTGTTCCTATGTTTAAAGGACTTATCCTTCTTATTAATTAGGAAGAATTCACAGATACACAAAACAATCATCTGAACACAAGATGTTTCATCAGAAAGATAAATAGCAACAGACTGCAGCATCAGAACCCCGGAAGGAAAACAGAAACAAAGAGTGTTTATTCCTTTATCTTTAAGCAGATCTTTGCTGGTTTATGGCACTTAATGACAGTAATCGAGCTTTGAAAGGGATGCCATCTCCAGTACTCCTTTCCTTTATTAAAAAGAAACAAAGAAAACAAAACAAACCCCACCCCACAACCCAGATTTAATAGTTCTGTTTGTAATTAACTCACTGTTCAGTAAGTTTGCTAATAGCATTAATAGTGTTTTGCTTGTACATATATGTTAGTTATTCAGCTGGCCACAGTCACTTCCTCCATTTTAATTTCCTTAGGCTTCTCTACTGTGTGTTGAGTTCTGCTTCATTAGATTTTCAAGGTGATATTTTAATAAAGAGATTTGAATATAACAGAGACATGACAATTACAGCAGCTAAGCTTTAGCTGGAGGCAAAAATGTGGCAGATGTGCCTCTGCCTAAGCATGACAAAGTAACCTCATGTAAACAACTTGTTTTGTCCTGTTGGAAACCAGACTTCCTACAGGTCTGGCTGCCCTCCTCTTTCCCACCTTTCATTGTCATGTAAATCCAGGAGGAACAATCCAGAAGAGTTTCAACACAGACAGTGAAAGAATGCGTTCCTCCAGGAGCACTACCACATTTCATTGTTCTCCAACCTTACCCAGAGAAAGAAAGCACTAATTTTTTGTCCAATGCTTTATTTTCCCAGGAATGCTTGGGGTTTTTTTCTGAGGAAAAAAGACTCAAAACACTTTCATAACAGAGCAAACCTGCTTTCTGTTCTAACATTTCCACTCATGTCTTACCTCACTCACCTATTTATACCGATCGCAAATTTTATATTGCCCATTTAAAGGTGTTTAAAACACAAATAAGGCACACTTTACAGTGAAAAAAGCAAATCTTGTTGAACCTGTGAATTCTCAGTATGGGATACTCATAGAGTACCCTCATTCACACATCCATTTCTGTCCCTCTCAGTAAAGTTTCATTTCTCTAACAAACTTGTAATGAAACAGTAGGCAGACTGCTTCTATTTGTTCTCCCTTCATTTAAGGATCCCAGGAAGCTGGGTGAATAGAAGGAGAGAGTGTGTACTTAATTTTATCCTGGCAGCCAGTAATGATAATCCTATTCAATTTTATAATCCTCCTCCTTCAATGTCAAACTTTAGCCTGTATGCATCAAATGGACCATAAAGACTGCTAACAGTCTCTTTTCTTTACCCTTTTATGAAAAATTGTTGCTGATCTCTGTTTTCTAATGCTTACCACCAGCATAAAAGAAGCTGTAATTGTTTCAAATTTCTTTTGGAAAAGCATCTGGCGTGGAAGTTACTCAATACGGATGTTTAACTGCAAGGGTCACTGAGGTGGGGAGGAAGGGGCACTACATTTGGTTGACAAAAGGCTGGGTATTTAACCCATTTCAGCTTGCATGTTGGTACTGTACGATTCAGGATGTGTAATGGGGCAGTTGCATTCCAGCTTGATCGAAGCAAGAAGTCTACGTAAGTCTCAGAGCCTTACAGCAGGAGCTCACACGCTGTAATAGCACAGCTTCCCAGGGTGTATGAAGCCCAAATGTATGAGTTGTTCTGACCACCTGCTCCCAGAGGCAGACAAAAGCAGGGATACTCACAAAAGCAAGATTTTAGCTTGCATGTCCACTGCACAGCAAACAGACACATTACTCACACCACATGCAAACAGCCTATTCATTCTCAATCCATCAGATCCTATGCCAGGAAAGGAGTTGCAGCAGATTAAGTACTGCATTGCCACTGAAAGCTGTGCAACCAAAAGGTAGGAGTTCAGTACAGCTCTCCAAAACTGTTTGACCTGCTCAAAAATTCAAGTGTACTTGCCATATCAGGCACTATTCTCATGGCAGGAATCACGAGGAAGTATAATTAAGAACTATATGCACTGGGATTTTTCCCATATAAAAATGCTGAAACACTGTGGTTAAAATCCCTGTCTAGGAAGAAAGATGTCAAAACATAGATTCAGCCTTTTTTTTAGGCTGAATCCTAACCCCAAAAAGTGATTTTGTGCAAAATTATAGGAAAATACAAATTTCTTAATGGATTTTATTACTATTGCTCATTCCAATTTCATTCTGCTTATTCTGAGACAAGCTACGAAATCAGACTGTCCTCAACGGAGAGGTACAAAATAAAAATTCCAGCTTTCTAGAAGCTCTAGTGTCCTGAATGTAAGGGACATGTGAAATTAGAATATTCTAAGAAATCTAAAATATTTTTTAACCATCATGTGTCATTCAATTACTAGTAGTTAATAACACTAATATTCAAAACATAGTTTGTGCCTGAAGTAAAAAAAAGTCATGCATTTCCTGTAGAGCTGCTTCAGGTTTTATTCAAATCTTACTGAAGCGCTATACAACCCTTCCATTAGCCAATGAAGGCATGTAGGTTTTTCACATCCTTATTTACTTCTGTTTTATTGTAAAAGTAGGACATTGCAATCAGAAATATTCGTTGAAATGCTGTTGTCCAATGATACTTGGCACATTTCGGCATGGCACAGAACAACTGTCATCCATCCTTTTGCTGATGCTGACAGCATTGCTTTGGACAGTGCTATGTAGGTGAAGTACTTGTCTATAAACTATTGGTCAGATTTTTTAACACCTGCTTGTTACAGGCAATGAGGCCTAATAAAAGCACCATACACTTCTGTAGAAAGAGCTCTTCCCTGGACTGGAGATATGCTGAGACTTGTTCAAACTCAAGTCACTGTGAAAATGCACATGACTTTTAATTGCAAATAGTATTTCACACAGATTCATCAGAACTATAAATATGCTATTGCCTGATTCACTTTCTTAAGATCTAGTGAAAATCAGGTTAATTTCAAAACTTCTCTCCAGTAAATTAACCCAAATGTCAATGTTGTCTTCTCAGGTAGAGCTCCAGAGATGTTCTGTTAGACAACCTGCTAAGAAGCTGAGATGAACAGCACAGCAGTAAGAAGCTGCATTGTTCTGTCCATCCTCTCTGTCTACATTTGCTCCTGTTTGCACTTCCTGAAAGTCTGAACATACCCCATTGCTTTAGAATTAAAAAAAACCATTCAAATCCTTTGTCTGCCTAAACAGAAATAGCTGTTCTCTATTTATTGCAGACTGTTTCGGTTAAAAGAAGAAGAAACATTGGGGAAACTATGCCTGTCAGTACACAGCCATAGAGTACTACCTAAGGAATTAATTACCAAGGAAAAATTGTAGTAAAACCTCTCTTTTTGAAATGAAATTAGTAGGGGATAAAGCACACATTTGCCATGTTTACAGCACTCTGTGGGAAAAGCAGTGAGAATACTTCAACTTTCATTCTAGCGGTAGATAAAGAACCAGTAGTCTGATTTCTTAATTTTAAGTCCACAGTAAATTTCTCCTACATCATGCTATAAAAAAAAAATTACCATATATTAATATATAAAACCAGCCACAAATAAAACAGTTCAATAACCTTTGACACGACTTTTTTCTTATTTCAAATATTATGGCAGAACACAAGCAAACAGAAGAAACAAGCATTTAAATAATTAATGGTCCAGCTCTGCAATTCATCACTTTCACAAGAACAGTCTCACTGGCATCAGCAGGACTGTTTACATCCTGGTATTTGGCTAACCATGAACAAAAAGCAGGCAGTCAGCATACAGATGGGAGAATCCTTGGAAACCTCTCCTTATTCTTATTCCCAGAGCACCAGTGCAGAATCCCAAAATGTACTCAGAGTAAATCCCACTGAGCTTCAAAGAGATGTAAGCATCCACAAGTGTTTTACCAAGGAGTTGGGGAGGACTGTCACCATTGATCATGTGAGCTCTGAGATTGCACCAAAGTCACCATGATGAAGTTTCTAGATAGTCCATGCAAATCTCCGACCTTCAGATTTATTAGAAAATAACCACTTAGCTATGTTTCCTTCATTTGTCAGGTAAGTGGCTGAACGAAAACAACGCTTCCAGTCAGAATTTGGTTATTAATTATCTAGGAGTACAGCTTTCATTTCTCATTTGTGTTTTTGCATGGCTGTCATGGTATGTTAGGAGCCCCATTATTATCACCCCTCCATACTGGTTCTTGACAAGCAGCTTAAGAAAAAACACACTACTGAAGCTCTCAAGAACTGTGAAATAATGTGGGGAAGCTTTAATGTTGTGCTGTATGTTAGATGCTTTACACAAATGCAACCAGTGAAATATTAAAAAAGCATCTAAATTTCAGCCTCGGAGGGATAAGGTCCCTAACATCTGCAGCAATATTCTTCTGCTTTTCTGTGTATAGAAGTTGATTTCTACACAGACTTTTTTTTTTCCAATTTCCTGAATATCACCAGCATGTCAGGTCTCCGTGCCTTGAGAAGCTGGAATGGACATCACCATTCTGTGTGGACGGTACAACAGTTTCACCGAAGGTCTCTCTTTAACTTATTGAAGATGCAGTACCTTTTGACAAAACTAGTCCTACAGCAACAGCCATACATCTGTACAGCCAGGTACGACCTTTCCCTGCATATGATGGCCCAACTACTACACTCCTTCACCCTTCTTCCTATATGACAAAATCACTGTTGTCCATCAGACTACACTTAATTTCCTCAGTGAGTAAAGACTCACTAAAAGGCCATTTCTGAAGAGCATAATGGTGTAATCTAAGCTGCATATAAACCCACGTATTTCCAAAGTGTATGCAGCTTACTAAACCTAAGCCAAAGTCTGCAAAGCTTTGAAATGAGTGTATATCTAAGACATTCATATTGTCTCTGAAATGTCTTTATATTTAAAATGAAAAAATAAATCCTAATTCCAGTAACTACAATAAAATATTTGTGGGTCCAAGTTTCAATGCTATTTTACATCTTAAAAAAAGAAAATGTAGTTTGAAATACTGCTTGGCCCTATTTGCAGGGCCAGGCCTAGATGAAAGAGGGTGGAATATGCAATGTATGTTAGGATGTTTTTTCAATACTCTTGGAAACTCAGCAACTTACATATGTAATAGAACCCAAGCAATGACTGCATAAAGAATGACAAATAGCTTTGTTATGACAACTTTGACATAATAGCACTGTGCAATTTTTTTTAACTATGCCTGACGCAGCAACACTCTCAGGAAGAAAAGCTGCTTAACTATTTCACCACAAACAAGACTATGCAGTTGAGGATCATGACAACACCAGTCAACATCAACAAGTTTCCAATTTTATTTGAGATACACAGAATACTTTATGTTTCAGCTGCAGTTTTCTAGATGGGGAATATGATCTGGACACATGCATGCTTAGATGGCCAAACACTTTGGAGTAAGCTGGTACTCCTAGTAAAGTCTAACAGAATCAAATATTACTAATGGGGCTCTTAAGAAACTGGGATCTATCCAAAAAGTGAATTTCAATTTATATAACAAATCAGAGGTGTTACAGACATGCAGTGATGTACATGGCTTTTGAGCAGACATAATAAAAAGGTGATAATTACTTCCACCAATTTCTTTACAAAGATTTTCTAACCTAATTTTACCCAAACACAATGTAGAAGGAAGTAAAACTGTCAAAATAAAAAGGAGCACAGAGGTCAAATGCTTTTCATGAACACAAAACTCTTTTACCTGATTGCTTTCGAACTACCATCACTTGACTTTCAGTATTTTTCTCCACAATTCATTCTACTACCATGCTTCGGAAAATCTGACAAAATATCAATAATTAGATGCCAGCCACTTAGACTTGTGTGAAACTTGGCGGTTTCACTTTGCAGGAGTGCAGGCAAATATTTTATTTGGTGTCAATCCACCATTTTCAGTTTGTGTTGATTTTTGAATAAGTTCAAACAGGCAAATGAATAAGCAGTCAAAATTTCCACATTTTACCTGGTTTCACTTTATGGCCATACAAATAGAAAGGCACATCTTCATGAATCAACAGTGGAACAAGTCAGATGTTCAAATTCAGGAAAAAAATCCAAGAAAATATCCATCATGAGGTTATGGTGATTTACACCCAAACCCCAAGGATCATGGAGGATGTTAACCCTTTCTAGTACCATTACTCTTTGTATTCTAAGTTCTGCAAAGTGCTGCAGGTACGTGCATTTATGATGCCCTATAAGGGCCCCAAATGAGAAAAACAGTAGCAATAATCGGTTCCGTTTTAGATCCTGCCAGCATTCTGTACCATTACAGGTAAACTTTCTTTCTACACTTTCCATCAACCCACAAGTACCTTAGGATTGCAGCTCTTTGGATCATCACTGCTGTTGTCAGTGTACCCTCTTTATCTGGCAAAAATCATGATTGATGCAACAGAAATAATAGCAGGAGAAACTTGTTTTAAATAAGAGAGGTATGCCACAGAAGTAGTAACAATTTAAAAGGTCTGACTGTATTAACATTTCTGCTGAGAACATACTCATTGCATTCTTCTGCAGAGGAGTTAATAGGAAAGAAGTCCCAAATTCAAGTAACTACAGGTACCACATGTGGGAAGCTGTGAGGTAGAGAAAAAAGGCCAAAGAGATGAAAAACAAGATAATGAAAAGAAGAAAGGAAACACTGGTAAAATACTGGTAGAAATAGGAAAGACAGAACAGTTTGAAAACTGAGATGCAGAAGATAAGATAATACAAAGGAGGAAGATAACTTTAGAATACAGGATGAGAATGAAGAACAAATGCATTACAGACGGACTGGAGGAGAGATGATGAGACAGGGAAAAGAAAGGAGAGGGAGCACGGAGATATCTAATTACAGACATCCATGGATGGCAAAATAAAATTACAGATGGAGATGAGAAAAGTTTAAGAAAGGATGGTATAAGAAGATGGAAATCCAAAACCAGAAAGGTATGTATCTGGAAATGGGATAAATAATATCACTATTGTACAGGCTAAAGGCAGAATTATGGATTTGAGAAATGTTATGAGAAGAGTATGAATAGGAAAATTGTTAAAAACAAGGGTAGGTACAGAGGTAGGACCCAAGATGATATGGAAGAAAGAAGACTTTAAGAAAAGACTGGGAGTGAAAAGCAACAGATGAAGCAGACTTGGATGGAGACCTGGGTGCTACCCCTGCATGCAAGGTCATCTTACCAATCCACCACAGGTACTGAAGGAGGCGAAGGAGCCCGGGTAGCGGAGGACAGCACCACTGTAGTAACAGGCTCTCTCAGGTTGTGACTGTGTGGCACTCGGTGGACTTTTGCCCTCACCCCCGAGCCGCTCTTCCACAGCAAAGCCAGGAGCCAGGAAGCGGCTGTCCCTTTTGAGCAGCAGGTAGAGTTCCCGAGCAAAAGCTGGGATCCTCAGCAGCACTTCATCTCCATCCTCTGCTGGAGGTGGTGGCGGCGGGGACGGTGGTGGTGGCAACTGAGAGGCAGCACCAGACCCCTGGGGCAGGAGGGACCAGTGGTAAAACTCCTGAGACTCATACTCATCCTCAGTGTCCTCTTCCTCTGCTGCCTCCCCTACAGCCTGCACCTGCCCGTCCACCGAGGAGGAGACTGAACGCACCTCTCGGGAACTGCCAGCCACTGGGCTAGGTGTGACTGGGGAGCTGAAAGTGCTGCTTCGGTTCCCACTACTGAGGTCGACGTTGCAACCCCCACCACCACCACTGCCACCCGTCGGCTCCTGCTGGCCCGGGCTCCACAGTGCAGGGAAGACGATCTCCCACTCCTCAGTCTCTTCTGAAGCATGGAGACCTGCAGGAAAGCCAGCAGACGCTTTAAATGAATGGAGCACCGAGCAGCATCCAGTGCCTGACAGAAACGTGCCCTTTGACCACACAAGATGGTCCTTTCTGACTCCTAGACCAACAAGCACACCACACAAAATACAGTGGGCTTCATTTGTCCCTTTCATCTTGTCCTTACACACAGCAGGGGGGCCAGCTACTAGGAGGGTCTGTGCCTGTTGATGCGTCTGGAACATACCAGGGTCCTGCTGAACATTGAGAGAAAGCCGCAGCCCAAGCTGGACAGAAGTTATGTTTGTACCAGCAGCTGGGGATGTTCTTCCTTTTGATCACCACCTCCACGGAAGGAAAAGTTGCAAAAACCCTTCATCATTTAGACAAAGTAACAACTTTTTCATATAGCTAAAAAAAAATTGCTGGGGAAAACCTGCACAAATCTGAAAATTTCAACCTTCTTCTCAGCATGTTTTGTAGGAAACATTATGCCTTCCAAAGTTCAGCCAAATATACACACACGCACACCATGGCTGCACATACAAGTGGCAGTTGCACGCACATGCTGTATCATGATCATTCTTATAATGAAACTGAATTAGAATCACTAATTAGTGATGTCTGCATATCACACACACTCTACATACAACCCAAATTCCAGCATGCCAGCATTATGTTTATAAACATCTGAGTACACAAAACCTCCACTAGCCTGAGACAGGAAACAGTTTTATTTACATATTTGTCTCACACTCTAGAACAGCACAGCCGGGAGAGATGACAGGGCTGCCTGTGGAAATCAGGTCTCGTACAGAGGAGCGCTGCGCAGTGCACCCTCACAGCCGAGTCACACATTATCTGATCACCCGTCGGTTACGGGGGGCGGGCGCGGTTAACAATGGCCAGGTACCACCACCGGCAGCCGGCGGGGCGCGGAGGCCGCCGCGGGCTCGGCCCGTCCCGCGAAAGGCGCGCACTTACCTGCGCCGAGCCCGCTTGACAGCACGCACAGCTGGTAGAACACGCAGCAGACGCGGCTCAGGCGCATCCTCCCGCCCAACGCCATCGGCTCCGCGCCCGCGGGACGCCGGCTGGCAAGACACGCAGGGCCGTGCCGAGTGGTGCCGGGCCGAGCGGGGAGCGCCGCGGGGCGCAGCCACCTGGGCACCCGCGGAGAAACTGCGGGAGACGCGACTGGCTCGTCCCGGCGGGGCGGGCGGGCAGCACCGGCGGCGCGGGATGCGCAGCGCACGGCGGGCAGGCGTGTGTGTGTGTGCGTGTCTGTGAGCGTNACCCCGCCGCCGGGCCGCGGGCAGGCGCCCGGGCGGGTCCAAGAGCAGCCGAGCCCCGGCCCCGGCCCCGGGGGACGGCGCTTCGCACCCCGCCCGCCTCTCCTGTCCGTGAGGGGCGCGCACGGCGTGCGCCCCGGCGGCAGGAAGGGCTCCCCTCATCCCTGTCGCCAGCAAGCGGAGCCTTGCGGAGGCTTTGGCTAAATTCAGGGGGCAGCAGACAACGACCGCTTTTGCCTAGTTTTGTGTAATTTGATTCTAAACTCCTTTTGCCCCCACCACGCAGCTCTCCATGGAAACCCATCACTTTCCACCCCGGCCCTTGTCAGCAGAGGAATGAGTAAATGAGGAGCTGAGCAAAAAGCTTTAGCTGCACATCTAGCATCAGAGTGAAATGCAGAAACAACAGGTAAATACGTCCCTCTAAAAGTCGGATTTTGCCGTAACTTCTGCTGCTTTACCTACTGTTAGTGGTGTCAAAGGTGATTGCTGTGCCTTAGGGGAAAGCAGAGCAATCCAGTGCGGTGAGGAAAGCCATCTGTGCCATTAAGGGGAAGTTAAGAAGTTGCAAGAATTCTTTCCGGAAGTTAGTTGTGTAAAATTAAAAGCAAAACACACAAACAAACAAAAATCACGTGTTACAGCTCAAATAAAAAACACGTTTAGACTCCACGGAAGCCAAATGCAGCTGGCTTTTGGTCACTGCTGTGCTCAATAGCTGCTTGAAATGTATACTGCATGGGTAGGTATTCTCAGCTGCCTTCAAATAGTATTTTTGATTAGTTGTTTCATTTTATAGGGGAAAAAAGTTATCATACACTGGTCTTTTTTTTTTTTTCTTTTCTTTTTTTTTTCTTTTTTTTTTTTTTTTTGACATCTGAGCCAACTAACACTAAGCCAAATCAGAGGAACCCAGTGAAAACAAGATGAATTGATTAGGAAGAGGGGAGTTTTTCAGGGCTGCAAACTGGTATTTGCCTGATAATTAGGCGACCTTAAAATGCATTTCAAGGAAAGCTTTGTTTTCCAAATAAATAACAGCATATGTACTAATTTACAGTGTAATTAGTTAATAGGTCAAATCCTGCAGCCTTTTCACAGCCATAACTCTCCTTACAACTGATCAGGAAGTGCTGCAAGATGTGGTTTATGAGGCAAATACTAGATACAAATTCTGATTTGTTATAACAAATTAGAACGTACAGGCAAGATGCAAAAATGCACAGAGAGGATCTTTACTGTGCATGCATTTACATCACAAAATACATAAATGGATAACAAGCAGGAATAAGGTAAAAAGATATGGCATGTGATTTTGCTTACTTTAAAACTGTAAATTGCTGTAACTTTTCAATATGCTGAAGTTTTTGGTCCCTTTGGACAAAATTCTGCTTCTCTTATTCACATGTATAATCTTACTAAAAAGACAAAAGCACTGGTTTTGACAGTAAGGTAAGGAGAATTTGGCCTTTTCAATACAAACTGCATAGGGTAAAGACATTTTAAGAAAGGTCAATTGAGAAAGATTTTAATATGTTTGGCTCTATCACCAGCCAAAGAAAAAAAGAATATTTCTAATAATTCTCCACATATGAATACAAGGCAAGCTAAAGTCAACATGGAGCTGCAACAAATTTCTTTAGTTCGTTTTATGTTTTGTTTTTATCGTTTCAGTAGTTAAAGTAAAAATATAGGGGGAAGTTCTCTATGTTTAAGTTTGGGGAAAGTGCACTATAAAATAGAGCCCCTACTGGTGTTCATTAGTTTTAACAAAGAGTCTGGTCATAGGTTAATGCTGGTAGATGATATTTTAGCCCACCACATGCTAACTGTCGTCACTATGAGACTAGTGCAGGGAAGCCTATGTCTAAGAGAATAAGAATTAAAGGAACAAAACTATTCTTTCATACCACAGTTAGTTTGCAGAGAGTATATTGTATCCACATGTACTCTACAAATGACTATTTTCTTAATCACAAAGCCATCAAAACTCTGCGAAATAGTTTTTATTTTACAGGGCATATAGTACAGGAAGTGTTATTAACTATGCATTTGTAAAATTGGAAGTAATGGTATCTTCAAACTTGATAAAAAGCAAAATGAAAAGAAACATTAAGTTTGCTCCAGTAAAACTGCATTACCTACCTGAAAGGTCGAAGCCTTTTGGCATTTCAAGGGACTTGTGCAGAATCACAAATGTAATGCATGTGTTAATTTGTAAAATATAACAATGATTCAGACCATCTCACTGACATGAGAAAAAAAAAACTGAAAATGAGGTAAAGAATATGTCCTCATCAGTCCTTCCTGACTGAGATAAATAAGCCTAATTTTGTTGAAATCAACAGAGATTTGGCATTTTCTTTTTGTTTAGTCCTCCCTGATGTTAAATTTACAGAACTGTGCCATCAGTCCCTGGACTGGCAGGGCAAGGGTTCTCCCAGCCCCCACCACAGGCTGACTTTAATTTCTTCAGTATACCAACATCATTCATGATCACTGATAATGAACCATAGAGAACTGACATCTCAAGCCATCTTTTGAAGACATTGGTGATTCTTCAACTTCCGCACCCCTCACCCCATGGTTTTATTTAAATCGGTGCTGCAGTTGTTGTCTTACCTTACATAAGCAAGGGCAGAATCCCTGCTTCCCCCACACCCTCGTTTCATTCACTGTCTTTTAAGAGTGATTTATTTCTGGGGATTAAGGTAAGTACAGACAGATCATTCTATTGAATTCAAAATATCAGCTTCTAGCAAAATAAACACCACATCAGTCAGAGACTTTCCTTGGTTTGTTTTTTCTCTTTACTTAATCATTTAACTGTAAAAGCTTATACAAGTTTATACATACAAAAGTGTTTTGAGATTACCTCAGCTTTGCATTATATACAAGATTTCCTCCAGTAATTGTTACCAAAAAAATGCAAACATTTAATCTTTTTCACAAGGATGTAGTTATTAATTATTTTTTGCATATGCTTTATATATAACTATGGATGATGCCATTGATTTTTTAAAAATCTTTAAGTATATATGTTTCACATTTTTACAACTTAAGAAAATATTCTCGATGAATGGAAAAAATCTATTCTGTTTTGAATGGTGCTTACTACATTAAGGCATATCATATGTCCATTGAGATTAGAAACAGAAATTCACATCTTCCTGTTTCTGGGGTGCTTTGCAAATGTTATCTCAGTATAAATAAACTTGTTTAAAAGAAGACTGAACTAAATATCTTCTGATGTGCAAGATATATGTGAACCAATGCTGCAAGTTTTCTCTACCTAAGCATCAATCAAAGGAAGTTTTTTCCCTTTTAGAAAATGTTGTATTCCCTATCTCTTTGACTGAACAGTGAATTTCCACTGTCTATTATCTCACAAACTCTGAACACTTAAGTCTTTAATTCTATACTGTTATTTACATGCTCAAAACAAAAGGTGTATTTAAGAGGTATGTATTTAAGACCAGTTCAAACAACTTCTCTTTAGCAGCTCTTACTACAGAGCAAATCTTACAGTTACGTCTGAACTTGGTGGTACAATCAGATGACCTGCTGAGTAAGATATGTGTCAAACTGTTGTGAGCTTAATACCTCTACTGCTTTAAAGAGCATCAACTTTAAAAGGGCAAAGTTAAGCCCATAGCAGCTCAATGCCACACCACTACTTCATATGATCCAATTGAATTTAGGTAATTCAGTGAAATTTACTCCCAAGTTAAAGTTGTTGCCTTGTGAGTTACTTCTCAAAGTCACATTGATCAAGGTATTTGTGAATAGTATTAGACAGCTAAAAATATACTTTCAACACACTAGTTACCCTATTTATTTAGAATGCTTGTCCTAGTCATGGCTTAAATAGAATAGGCTTTCACAGCTCTTTTATTATATCCTTTTAATTTAATAATTCCTTTTTCAAAAAAAAAAAAAAAAATATGCTTAGAAATTATTTACATTTTGACAGGAAGCTCAGCCTGTACAATAGAAGGTAGTAAAGTACTCTACTTAAGCTGAAACCACTTTAAAAACAGCAAGGCACTCTGTGTGAACCTGAGTTCCACACAACTTCCCAAGCTAAAGTTTTTCCTCAAAGTGGAGCTTTCTCAGATTTCAAAACTGAATCATCTAACAAGCAAATATATCACCTGATCAGTTTTGGGGAACAGGCTACTCCAGAATGATCAACAGATAGTTCCCATTTTCGGAACACCTTACAAGGGCAAGGCTTCAAATTTGAAACCTGCAAGTCATCTCTTGGAGAAAAAAAAATTGTTAATTTCCAAGAATCACATAATCATTTAGTTTGGAAAAGACCTCTGAGATCATCAAGTCGAACCTTTGCCTTCGGAGAGTGTAAAAAAGATACTATAGCAGAGGCTCCTTATGGAGAATAATTCACATTGTTGATTAACATTGTGTGGTTCTTCTTGACAATTAGATTTTAAAATAATACAATAATCCTCTATTAGAATGCATCCTCAAAATGAAAACAATTTAGAACTGTAGTATGATTTATAAATGTATATGAGCAAATGGAAACATTAACTACTGAAAAAAAGTAATAATGGAAAATACCCTTAAAATGGGCTTAATGGACATGAATTTTCAGAGTGGAAAGAAAATCTTTCCCAAAATAAAGATAATGAAACTTAACTCCTCCACTACACTGTAAGAACAGGTTAGAAGAGCGAAGAAATTCTGCATCACCAAAAATGGTGGAAATGCTTCCTGTAGGAAAGTTGTCTCATTTGCAGCACTTGTACTTAAAAAAACCCCATAAAACCTCTTCTAATTTATATCAGAAACAAATTCAGGGAATTTGACTAGGTGACTTCATGCTCTCTCTATCCACACATGCCCCCACATTTAAAGGAGGTGGGGACAGCAGGCAGGAATACAAACCTTATAAGAAAAGAAAATTTTTGGTAGGAACTGCAAACATCTGGAACTGAGTACAAAAAGGAGCATTTATGATAAAACCAGAATTATTGGCAACTACACTAGTTTATTAGTAAATGTTAGGTAGGTGTCTTCTATTTTTAAATTAGTACGTTTAAAATATTCTATAAGCCCGTTATCCCAGCCCTACTAGTCAGTCAGTCTGTTTCAGAATTTATTCTGATTTTATGCAGAAAAATGGACCAATCATGTCAAGAATTATACAGAGTTAAAAATACTTTCCATTGCTTACATACACAGTTTAGATGCTAAGTGGTGTTACCATCCTAATCTATTTTCAACATTTTCTCTTCTGAAAAAAAAATAAACCCCCCTATTTTTTCAGTCAAGGAATCAGTATAACTCAGAAGCCTATAACCTTGAAAAAAGAATGAAGAATATTGGACTGGGAATAATAATATTGGACTGGGAAAGGCCATGCACGCAAGTACGGTATGACATGAAATATGTCTCCAAGAGATGTTTAAATAACTGAGTGAATTCTAGAGTTTCCGACAGTTAAACTGCAGTATAATCTTTGGTTTATCAGTATAGATGCATTATCATTTTTGTTATGGAACAACATCTCTATTATACTACTAACTCACACTGAGAAAAAGAAGACAACAGGGAGAATAGATCCAGGACCAGGAGAAGCCAGAGGTGAATGAAAACTGATCAAGGAAACAAAGTCAAGTAAAACAAGAGAGGATACAGAGAAGATCATAGATTCCACTTCAAAAGCTGTAAGTAAATCAAAGGGAGCAGTTCATGCAGCAAGGTAATTTCCTTGCTGTTTTGTAAGGTGAGGCATACAAATAGCCTTGCTTTCTGAAACACATCTTTCTGTGTGAATTTAAAGAAAGTGTTCAATAACAGAGCTAAACAAAGACAATCACTGATTTCTAGATATCAGCCTTCAGCTTCTTACCTATCTGCAAGCACTGAAGATATCATGAAACCTTAGAAATAAAGTTAAATAGTCTCCCAGTCATTATTCATTTAGATGACAGTGTGAGTGTCCTATTTGCACTTTCCCTTGCCACAGGAGAGAAAGGCTTCATTATAGCTACCAGATAAAAAGCAAACATTGTAGAAATGATTTATTTTCTCCTATCTAAAGGATTTATTCATAAGAACTGCTGTGTGGTAGCCTGCAGAACAGGCTGCCTTGCTCTTTTAGCCTCTGTAACTGGGAAACCCATTAAGACCACATGAGTTGTCAAAGCATACGGTATGTTACATACCGTATGAGTACTGTCCACAGGCACTCACTTTGAAGGCAGGCCAATGGCAAACAGTGGCACCCAGGAGACCAGCTAAAATATAGAGAAATCAAGGTGACAGCACATAAAACAGAAGTTGTGCAAGACCTCTGTTAAACAGGCAAAAAGCCAAGAACACATGGCTAAAGGGTTTCCAAGCTATTCTCTAGAAGTCTTTTGCTTGAATAGAGGTGGGAAAAAAAATACTGGCATCATACGAGATGTTATAAGTTTTGTTTCATAATTCTTAATCTCTGCTTCATTCTCTTTCCCATTATGCTGAGACAGATAAGAACAAAAGTGAAAAGTTGGTATATTTAAGCAAGATCAGGCAGTAGATATAAGCAAATTGACAAGCCACAAAATGGTGATTGTGTCCCTGGCCAAAACCAGGAAGTGTCTGTCAACAGAGAGTTTAAAGATCTCCACTGTGGAAGAGACATCAGTTTCTGCTTCCAGAGCTCCCTGAAGATTAAATGTGCTATATATCATTACTATCTAAAAAGTTCAGTTATCGAGTAAAATACTATGTATTGTGAGAAAACTTTGGGATTACTTATAAATACTTTTTCCAAACCATCTGATGTAAAACTGGTGTCCATGATTGCTCCTGCATTTTCAGCCAGCGTAAAAGCTTGTATACCAAGGAACTTACCTCCATGCCTGGACAGCCACGTGAGTGTGATTCATGTCCAATATGAAGGAAACAGGTTTCCATGTATTCGAAGTAAATACTACTGTATGACACCTGAGACTGATAGTATATCACTAAAAAACCAGAAGGAATGGTTGTCCTGCCAAAAAAGACTCACAGTTGTTGAGATAATAAGAAATACATGAAGTAATTTTCCTATGAGTAGAAATATTTCTGACAGAACATCAAAGTAATAGCTTGTTACTAATCCACTTATGTTGTACCTAACCCTACTTTTAAAGGTCCTACTATCATAGCTTTTCTACAGTTTGAGTTTACTTGCATGAGTGAAAGATACAAAAGCATGTTTTCATCTTCTTTTTTGGTGAAAAAAAGCATATAGACACAAAGTAGTGATCTGTTAAAAGCTACACAAGTTGAGTTTAAAATTACATCCATGATTCTATGATCGCTTCCAAGCTGGTGTCCTGGATGGCAGACTCAGTTATTTTAATATTTATGCTAGGTAAGATAATATCAACCCAAGATATTATAAATTCAGTCATTTCACAAACAAGTAAGATCATCTGCACTTTTCCGCTCTCATCTCTTACCTTAATTTTGATGTGAATGAAAGGCTATAGAAGCATATTATTAGGGATGGCTGATTTAACAAGATCTGTGTCAGCGTGACAGTTTTTCAGAAATAATGAATCTGGCTTAATCTTTTCCACAAACCTTTTGTACAATTTTTTTAGAAATACACTCAGAAGATGGGCTTAAAGGGAAAACAGCATATTTTAAACAAAGCCTATCTGGCCTGTGCTGCTTAAAAGATCAAAAGAATATACTTTAACACATAGCAGTTACCCGCAAAAGGTAAATACTTGCAGAATACAAATCAGAGAATGTTGGTGGGTTGTTTTTTCCTTCAGGAAACCTATGTTTGGTATTTGCACATTGGTGCCAAAGCACCACCTCCAGTTTCATTCTAAATGTAGCGGGATTTTGTTGCACTTTACTTATGCCCTCATTCATCAGTCTGCACATATTACAAGAAAGTCTTCCTTTGATCTTTGGAAATAAAGACATCTCTTCTGGAAAAGTATTTCAAGTGCAAAAGGGAGCCAAAGAAATAATTTTTGCAAAGTAATGAAGAAACCTGGATGTGGGTGGAGAGATGGAGGCTTTAAAATACAATCTGTAAGGTACCAAATTCAAAAAGTGGGGTCCCTTGCCTGGTTAAAAAGCTACCCTCTTTGTAGCCAGGTGTTCTAGCACAAAAAGCCTCTTAATAATTCAGGCTGGGGGTTGTAGAGGCAAACACTTACACAGGTAAGACTCTTCCCGTTTAATCAAAATCCTAAATTCAGCTTTAAACTATTGGTTTGCTCAGAGGAAAACTGAGCATTCAGATTTAAGATTTCAGCTTAGTTCTGACAAGGAAGGTAAATATAGTTGTTTATACTGCATTTACCCCATGATAGATTTTGCTTGTATTTCTCAATCTATAAAAAAGTATCATTGCATTTTCCACTTGATATTTATAAAAAGATCAGTTTTGCTTCCTTCTTCACTGGAGGTCATAAAAATTAGAGTGCCTTAAGAAACACTTGTAGTTTCACAAGCTAGGAGGACCATATAATTTATATTCTCTTTTAGTATGACTTCTAGAGAAAAAGAGATGAAGGCACAGCAACAGCAAACAAGGATATAGTTTGACTGGAAGAAATTATGTGGAAATTGGCCAAATAACAAGCTCTCCCTCTAACTGTCCCTCCTGACAGGGAGGCTATCTCAGTAGTGGAAATGCCGCAAATGAGCAAGTTGTTCCTCCTTTTCTCCATTTTGACCAATGAAAAAGCTAGTGAGAATGACTACTGCTTCATTCTGAACAGGGAAGTACTTAGAGGGAAAAATGTTCTCCTACTCTTAGGTACTGCAGAACATGTTGCACTAAACTGTTCAGTCCTTAGTACACAGAGGGTCAACTGCACTTGTTGAACAAACAAAGCACAAGTGTGCAGTTCAGATGTAGCTGGCAGTGGAGTGTCATCTTGCCCATCTTAACACATCATAATTTTTCCCAACTTACTCTTCTTCTTTTTTTAAATACTTTCCACTATACAAAATCAAGTGGCTCTTCTGTTAAGAAGTGTGATTTACATATACAAGCAAAACTGATGAATGAACAAAGAGACAATTGAAAATAAAAAGAAAAAAAAAGAAAAAAAAAAGGGAAAAAAAAAAGAAAAAGTGTGTCAACATCCTTTTCCCTTTAATGGCTATGAAGGGAAATAAAGAGAGAGAGATTTACAGAAGACATACTATTTTAATGCATATAGGACATTATGTCAAACTTCTGCACATTCTGTTCTAAAGAAAAGTTTCTCTTTAAAGAAATTAATCTCACTTCCAACTATCAAATTATTAATTTAAAATTCCTAACATCAATCAGTAGGCTGTATTGTTTATATTCCTACTATCCATCAGTAGTTTATCTAATTTAAGAATAATAATTGCTGTCATTCTTTCTAGACAAATAGATATACCCATCATAGATCAGCAGTCGATAGAAACATTCTAGGTGTCTTGAGGCTTGATCTTGAAAAAATTTTTTGAGTATTCAAGTACAAATCGTCTGTTTTAATAGCTCAGTGGAGACAGTCGTATACTAAGTTGAGATACGTTCCCAATTTACCGATTACAAAATTCTTAAGAAGCATTTCCAATTCTATATGCAGAAAAAAAGAATGAAATATGCAGTCACCTGTACCCTCCTGTGAACATGTCAACTGTGCTTAAAAGAGACAAGTATGCTACCACCAAAAAAAGACAGATCAAAGTTCTTTTCAGGTATCTTTTCAAGATAAGAGTGTTTTTTCTCATCTCCTGTGTCTGGGATGAAAATAATGTTCCTGCATTTTATAAATCTCTTTCAAATTATGTTTGATCTCTAGAATATCTAGCCTTAGCTGCTGAAAAAGCATCTATGTGAAGCAATGTGTTTTAAGAAAACAGGGAGAACAGCAGTCACAGAACTACTTCAGAGGACAAGCTGGATAAAATGACTGAGAATAACTAACTCTGCTAGAGGGAGCTCTGCAGCTACGTATTTACACAAGTGAACTTTAAAAGAATTTGCAGTCTACGTACTGTTGTAGACAAAGTTAGTCAAAACTTGGAGCTAGCAGCTTAAACAGTAGTAATAGCTAGAGCAGACAGAGCCTATACATCATGACATACGATCCACAGCAACCAGATTGCAACATGTGAAACAGCTAACCAGAGAAACAGCCGAAGCCGACCTAAGACAATGTGATATTGTACAAGAAGATTACCACTAAACAAACTCTTAGTAAAAAAAAAACGCAGAAAACAAATCAAAACAGCAGAAAACCAATGAGATCCTGGATCCTAATATTAATGTGGGTCCAACCTATCCTTTGAGGGATGGGGAACTTAGATGCTAAGAACATAATTGCCCGGCAATTTATTTGTTTGGAGTCCATCATCAGAAACATCCAGCCTAAGCTTCAATGCTATTGATAAAACAAACTTTCAGCTTTTTGATTCAGTTGACACCTGATGTTGAACCCTGTTATGGTGGCTGGCACATGTAAGTCCCATAACGCTACACAGAATTATGATAAGTTAACTTGAACTTGAACTTGAAATAGCATCAGATGTTTTATGTTGTCTGAAGCACAACGCCTAGGTTACTATAGATCTGTGAAACATTAGTTTTTGCTTTGAACATTATTTTTTCAATCAAACTAGAGTCTGCTCTTAACAGCTGTATCTTAAAATGGTAGTTCTGTTATGGGTTCAAGAACACACATAATGTTTTATAAAAAGATACAAACTTTCGTTTGTATTTTCAAGCCTAAATGTAAACAGAGAACATGCTTTTGTACAAGAAATGCAGTGAAAAGCCTGATAATTGTGTTAGGCAAAACATCCATTGCTTTTAGGGTAGAACCAGACTAAGCATATGAGCTCTGATAAAGTTACAATTTTTACTCATGTACTTTAAGCTGGTCAAGAATTCAACTCCTGTTCTCACTTAGGCCCATAAATTAGAGTCAAATTGTCTTGGTGTGTTTCTTCTATTCATTCCTTGGAAAGTCTACTTCTTATCCACTGTTCAATTTGCTGCCTCCATACAGCTGTACTGCTGCAACCCCTCAGCGTCTGCTTTGCATTAGCAGGCCCTAGCTTCGCTAGCAGTCAAGGCAGCAAAAAATTCTCTTGTGTGAAGCAGCCTCACTGCAAAACCTGTGTGAGGCAAGAAAATATTCTGACATTTTACTGTGCTAAGTGTTCTATCCACTAAACTGTGCTGATAGCAGAACTAGTTAAGGCTTATTTCAGAAGACTGAACACTGCAGTGCTATGCACTGCACTGTAAATGAAAGTAAGTACAAACTAAAAAAGTGTCTTAAGACATCTTTTTTTTTCACAAACTGAGAGAAAAAAGAAATTTCCTTATTAGTGCTTTTGCTTTTAGTTAATCTCATTACTGACTATTGTCTGAATTTCCTTCCCATATACATATTACTGAGCAGAAGATATAGCTGTGTTAAAAATCAGAGGAAAAACCCAGACTATTACAATATATTAGTGACAGGCTTCAGCTTCTTATGCTGTACTTACAAGTAAACTTTACTGTAAAACTTCATTGAATACAATGTATCAAATGGTTCCAGGACGAGCTTATTCCCATGAATAAGAGAGCATATAAGCAGTTATGAGGTAAATAAAAGGACAGCATGACTGAATTTTTCCCCCCCTTAAAAATGGGAAAATACAGACGTTCTAATTTAGAAATTATTTAAATAGAGTATTTTTGCAAAGAATTTGTTGTTAAAAATATCACAGAAAAAGATCAAAATAACCAGCTGAAACAATGGCCTCTTGAGTCTAAGCATCTTAACAGATGGTTTCTATTAAACTTCTATTGCTTCTTCAAGAAGAACTGCTTTAATGTCTACTACAGTTTTATTATTATTATTATTATTTTGAGAACATACCTACAGAATTTTAGACATATAATATAAGGGCAAAACTATGCCAAAAATCTGACAGAAGCATTTCTTACAGCCTTAACGTCTACGCTTTTTTTCTGCTGCTGATTTAGGTCACGTTTTCATTTACGTACTACTACTGTAGGACTTGATGAACGATTCTGTTCAACAGGAGGCTCTTTCACCACAGCTCAGTTTCTTTTCAGTGTTTTCTCATGCTTTTCTTCAACAGCACATTTGAAGCAAAAGTGCTTTAAAATATTTTGTTTCCTTGGATTTTAAAAAGCACAAGTATTTAGGATGTACAAGAAGGCATCCAGCAACCCATATGGAAACTTGTTGACGTAGAGTTTGGTCCTGATCCCAGACAAGAAAGCTCTCATGACTTTAAATCCTTTGTAAGCATAAGAAATAACTATGTAATGTACTTATCTTGTATTATTACATATGAAATGTGTTCCAAAATGACTAAGTGATGTAAGTCAGTATTGGTACATTGTATTCCAGGAAAATATACCATTTCTTCTAGAATAAATACTATACAAAAGCAAAGATCCATAGAAATATGGTAGATTTTTAATATATTCAAAAGACCATTGGAAGCAAGGCAGTGAGGAGAAAAAATGTAGCACACAGAGCACTCTTTGATTTCCCCTATTTTGCTGCCACAGTCAAATTAAGAACTATAACTAGGGCTTCCTAGTATGTCTGAGTGATTCTAGGTATTAGCTGGAATTAACTGTATATAAACTGCCATAATTCGTATTTGAGAATGTTCTCTGCCTCTGCATGATTACCCATCGTTTTCAGATTCAGCATTAGGAAACATTACGGTGGTTCTCCTCAGCAGATTCTGTAGTCATAAGCTAGAGTGATGGGCCTTTTATTAACCTGACACCTTGAAGTCCTGATTCTTCCAAATGGCCTTCAGTTTCAATTGCTTATAGAAATGGTAGGTACTATATTTTTAGTAAATCTCTCTCTGTTTAATAGCCAACAAATAAAGAGAATGAATTTCTAAAAAGATGAGACTGTAGACTAAAATTTTTAAGTAAATAGATGTAGTGCTCCACAGAGAGCACAAAATATAGTACCAAAAAAATATTCACCTGTTTCTCTAATGATCTCACCTTATCTAGTCTAACTGCAGGCAAGTATAAGGATCTCACCAAATGTCCGCCTGCAAGAATATCATAGTTACTAGTAGCATTACCTTTTTTGGGAATAGTTAATGACACTCATGTGAAAGGAACTCAAACTGAATTTCATTGACGTCTATTATTCTGGTTTTCCCAACCTCAGGATTATGCAATCAAGAATAGAAAATAAATGTGCCAACAGAGTGCAGGCATATTTTCGTGAGCCACAGTCTGGAGGGAAGTGAAATGTTTGCTGGAGGGGTCAGGTTCTCAAGCTCTCTAGGGGTAGTTATAGAATTTATCATCACCACCATCCTTTTGTTTTCTTGCATATTTACATTTTCCTGTGTCCTTCTAACTTTCTAACTTTCTAACTCTGTACCCCTCATGCTACAAGGAAGTGGGACTGGTCTCAGCTGTGGCTTATTTAGGCTACTGAGTAGTTTCATTATTTCTCCTTTGCACTTCTCCATAGAAACTACTCAGAACAACCTTCCTGCTCTCCATTGCAGCATCTGTCACCAAAGGGATCAAAGTAAGCATTTAAGACAGAATTCGATGTTGCTGTCCTTTAATCTCTTTGGTTCATGGGTAAACCTACAGCCACCAAAACACGTGGATACATTGTGGGTGTGCATTCAATAGCAAAAGGAAATTCTGTATTTTCAATGAGAAAATCTAGGAACAGATGCAAACCTACAGATGGATGTGAAAGTAAAAGTGCTGGAGCAGGTGACAGTAAGAAACAATTTACTGTTTTTATGGTAGATATATGTCTGAATTAATTGAATAAGAACATGGCATTGAATAATAACAGAGTAAGCTCACAGTAACTCTTACTCTCCAAAACATGGACAAGTACAACAGTCTGGAGGAAAGAAAAAATACAAAACAAAACAATAAATCTTTGTGCTACGGATAAGGTACTTACGAGAGAGAGCTAAAAGCCCCACAGTATGACATCAAAACTACTTTTTAGATTCACTCAGCTCCACATGGGGATTTCTTAAAAATACCAGAGAGAGAATGCATAACATTAAGCATAAAAACAAAGTAGCCAAAGGGTATCTTAAAAAACTATGGAAAATAAATGCTATCAGAGAAAACAATAGAATATTTGTTCTTTCGGGGACAATGCAAGACTGAACTTATGGAAGCTGTCAAGTCTAATGGAAGTTTTAAAGATTATTTTAATAAAAATTGACCAAAATAAAACCAAAGAAAAACATGAAAGCAAACCCAAAATCAAAACTAGTGTAAGAATCTAGAAGCCATAGAACTAATATAAAATTTAGATTCTTACTAATAGCTAGAAATAAAATAACAGGTAGAATTAAAACTGTTGCTAGCCCTCTAGCAGTAAAGATTACTTCTATTTAGCCATGCAGATGGTAGACTTTTTCATTAGCTTCAATATCTGTAGGATCAAGCATTGATTTTCACTATCCAAAAGCCCAGGCAATTCATGGGACAAAAATTAGGAAAGTGGTACTGAAGAAAAGAGGAGAAAAGAAGTTTGATTAAACAAAGAAACAAAATAGTCTGTGACTGAGACTCTTGAACACGGTTGGTTTTGTGCCCAAACTTTTATGAACTTGGACATCTAGGAAGATTACTAGTGTCTTCTGAGCTATTTGTTTATTTGTTTTCTTTTTTATATACAGTGAGTCAGCTGAAGTCAAACCTGGTCTAGTCCCTTTTCATGGCAGGGGGTTGAAACTGGATGATTATGACATCCCTTCCAACCCATACCATTCTGTGGTTCTATATCTATGATTCTATGACACTATAATTTTATGAAACAGACTTTATATGTTATCTCAGTGACCAATTAGTTGCATTTCTGTCCTAAAAAACCTTCTGTATGCCTTCACATGCAGGTATCATTCTTTTCATTCACTGCTATCACCCGGGAGCTAATATTGCATCACATTTCTCCATAGTTTTCTGAAATTAAAATCTTAGTTTTACAGCAGCAAGTGACTAGAATGGCTTATGCACCTAGATCAGCCATTTTCATATACCAATGTATAGCTGAATTCTGGCACTTGCTGGTATCTTTTTAAAACTGATTCATGTAGAAGACACTTGGACTTGAAGTAATTTTATCTTGGAGATTTATTATTTTGATTTTCCACACCAAAGTTGTTTAGCTTCATGCAGTGGTTATGCTCTCTGTTTGGAGACAATAAAAGCTGAGGTGTTTCAACTTCAGGTGACATGAAGGTGTATTTAGAAAGATTTAGTTTTCATTTAATCCACAACACAGAATCCGTAGTAAGCATAATGCATTTGTTCATAGTCTGAGAAGAGGCATACCAAGAAATTTGGTTTTTTCTCAGTAAAAACTGGAGTTTCCAGCTCTGGGGTGCCAGGAACAGTCTAGAGGTATGGCTTAATTGCACAGAAAGATATTTGCCTGAATTGCCATTTTTCCCTTCAATCATAACAACTTTTTGAATTTGTGCCATGAAAGTTAGAGTGAACTCAATGTCCAGTTCTGTTCTGGACATGTATTTGACGCTTGTGTTAGATCATGTTCAACAAAAACAAGGAGACTAGGAACAATTTAAAATCCACTGAGAGCATGAATATTTTCCCCCGGGCACACCCCCAAATACAATACTTTCAGCAGGTCTTAGTAAGTGATTGTGAAAGGCATCTGGACCAGACAGACACACAGAGGAAAACAGGATCTAACTATTCACTCCAGAGGAAGAAGCAGGATCTTTACCTTTCAGTGTGTAGGGAAATTTGTCTACTGGGACATTATGAGGAGTGAATATGACAACAGGAAGAAAAACAAAGACAGAGTCACTAAATAAAAAAAAGGAGAGAAATTGTTGTAATGACTGAGGCAAGCACACCTAATACTATGAGTGTCAAATAAATGAAGTTGAGCAAAACACGCTGGAACAACAGAATTTGCTGCAAGACCAGGTATGTACAATCAGGCCATATGCTTAGTGACGAACCTGCTCATGCAGCAGTAAGATTGCATGTGGGTTGTCCTGTATATTTCCTAGGGAAAGGACTGGAAAGTCCTTCAGTATTATACTTGAAAATTTTGTCAAAGGACTAGGCCCTTTGGTTTCATTATAGCATAACAAAAGCATGATATCGATCATTTGTAACCCAAACACAAGGCATGTCAGAGATCAGAGGGCAAGAAATATATCAGTCACCTTCATTAGTTCTGCCAGGATTATCCTAGTAATGATTACAGTTTAGCACATTCGAATTGGAGATCCTATTGTGAAAAAGATACATTTCTTAAGGACTTCACATATACTGATAAGCATTGTCACAAGACTACAACAGCCCCATCTGGAATCTTTAACTGTGGGGAGCCTTTCATTAAAAAGGACTCGGGTTCCCATTTCTCATGAATAAACAGTCAATTCTAACTGGAATGCTGAGGGTATTCTCACCTACCATGGTAGCCATCTTCAGGGAGTAGCTGTCTTTGAATCACATGGGAACCAATGAAATTAAACAGATAAAAGTTCAAAACCAAAATAACAAAATCAAAATAGAAACAGAATCTTTGTTTTACATATGGAAGTTAAATGAAAGATGAACATTGAAAATATTCCTTTCTAAGAAACTTTTCCTAAAAATACATGTAATCCTCTGAGTTGAAAGCTCAGTTGAAAGGTCAGAATCCCCAGTTACAACTCCCTAAGAGAAGGTAGGACAATGCCATCAGCTCTTCTAATGAGTTTTGCGAGGCTAATTCTGCTTATTTTTATTCCCCACAAACTTGTTTGCAGACATGCCCTTACCAAAAGAGACAAGCTGTCTACTGTTGTCGTACCTAGTAAATTACAGTACCAAGCTGAGTAATAGATACAAACGCTACTATTTTATTGCCACTGCAAATTGTCTTCAAAACAGGAGTACAAGACCCAGGAGATTGTTCTTAGTCTATAAATAATTTAAATAAATTAACTCAAGTTAGATTTATCTTTACATGTTAGACTATAGTTATAATCCCTTTTGTTCAATTAGCATCAATGGCTAGAATTTGCATTCTATTCCCTTTTATTGCAAGGTGGCAAGCAAGCATTGGCATAGGCACAGTATTTTGCCAAAAAACAAAGCATGAGAAAAAAAAGCTTCTATATTTTTTTGTTCTGAGTATGTGTTGTCATAGGAGGAATGTTTGATAGCAAGTTGGTAAACAAAAAATTTGTCAGTGCAAAAAGAAATGAGAACAAATGAAGTGGTATCTTGCTTTTCTCCCAGTATCCTCATCGATCAAAGGCAACTTGTGTGTTTGGCTTATTTATCAGTTTGAAACTCCCCTAATGCTTCTAGAGTCTCACCAAGAGATACTGTTGACCAAAACTCAAGCCAAAAAAACATTTGTCCTTTCTGAAGCCAGCTTTTAGTTTGCAAGCCAAAAGTCAATTCTGAGTTTTAGTGTGTTTATCCAAGTATAACAAAAACCCCTCATCATGAAACACTCAACCAGCCCCAAGAGTAGACAATTACTTGGAACTAGTCACTGACTGAGACGTTACAGATGTCATGGAAAAGAAAACTAACATAATTTTTCTTGAGCAGTCATGGCATTAGACAGTCTTTACCAGCATCTTTGTCACCGATACGCTAGTTATCTCCTGTGATACTTCAGGACATTGCTATGCTAAGTCTTGAAAAGCATTATTGGGTAATATTGCACCTACAACTGTGAGAACAATGGTTTACCAGTCTCTTAATAGGCAGCAGAAGAATTTTTTTTCTGACCTGTTTGTAGTTACTCTGGATCAGCAAGTGGTCCAGACAATAATGAGGAAATCCTTAATCATTATGTATTTTGGCAATTTCTAATTGGAGTTTGTATATAATATGGATTCTGTATATTGCACTGTTGTTATCGCCAGTCCTGTATGAAAAGCAAGATCCAGAGAAGGCATGGTAAAAAGCAGGTCCATAACAAATTAATTATTCCTTTCATTGCTACTTACAGAAAGTACAAATTTTTGAAGCTCTTCAGCAGATTTGGTGTTCATATAGGTACTAAAATGTCCCAGAGCCATAAGTTTATTCACATTTTATCTGTTCAAGTAAAAGTATTTTACTCAGCTAAATGAAATTATTTAAGTATTTCATTTAAAATAAAGTTTTGCTATTTAGTTAAGTAGGAAATAGCACAGTTCTAAAATAAGTATGTCCAGTAACCTGCCAGAGTGAGGGAAGTCCTTACATCTTTTCATTTCACTGGGATTCCACCCACAGCATATGCCATGCATGGAGGTAAATTGCACAATAAATCAACAGCAGAATGCTACAAACATTCTCAGAAAGGCTGAGAATACCTCATGGTTAACAATTTAGGTAAGGCATGTAATTCCATAGTGAGGTTCGTGCACTTACAATATACCACTTACTTAACAACTGGTGTCTGTGTCTAATATTAAAGTGAATTTTAATGGTCATAACTGTACCTGAAAATAAAATATTATATTAACCCACAACTTCCAGCTAATCTAACACCCTAATATTCAATGAGATACAGTGTGTGCAGAGAGGAACCAAAACTAATAGATGCTGTGGGGCCTAGCAGTTTGGGCTTGGCATCAGAAATGCTAGAAAAGCCCAGCAGGAAAGGAAACCACAGCAGCAGCAGCTGCTGAAAAGGTGTTTGATGAATCATGATGCAGCCTGGTAAGTAGGAGAAGGTGTCCCAGATGAACATTAATGAGTTCAAATTTTAATTTTGTTTTTGTAAGAGTACAACTGAGGTACCTTACTTCTACCATGTCTATGCAAAAAATATGTCTCTGTTGTTTTTTGCTGGGGTAGAGTAAATTTTCATCATGGTGCCTGGTATGGAGCATCTTTTGGATTTGTGCTGAACACAGGGTTGATAATGTAGAGATGTTTTTGTTACTGCTGAGCAGGGCTTACACAGAGCCAAGGCCTTTTCTGCTTTTTGCACTGCTACAATGGCGAGGAAGCTGGGGGTGCATGGGAGGTTGGGAGGAGACACAGGACAGGTGACCCCAAATGACCAAAGGGATATTCCAGGCTGTATGGCATCATGTTGTGTTCATAAAATGGAGGGAAGAAGGAGAAAGAGGGGGGATGTTTGGAGCAGAGGTGTTTGTCTTTCCAAGTAAGTGTTGCATGTGATGGGACCCTGCTCTCCTGGGGATGGCTGAACACCTGCCTACCCATGGGAAGTGGTGAATTAATTCCTTGTTTTGCTTTGCTTGTGTGCATGGCTTTTGTTTTCCCTATTAAACTGTCTTCATCTCAACCTGTGAGCTTTCTTCCTTTAACCCTTCCAATTCTCTACTTGATACAACTTGTGGGGGAGTAAGTAGGTGGCTGTGAGGGGCGTGGTTGCTGGATGGGGATAAACCATGACAATGTCACAGTGCAATTATCACAGGATGTACAGAATGTCTACAGAATCTACAATCTTCTGTTGGATTTTGTTGTCAAGCTTACATAAACTAAATGAAATTACACAAGAAATGAACTCTTCATTGCATGAAGAAGATGAGAATTTCTTACCATACTATAAACATTGATTAGGCTTACATACAAATGATTCACACATGGATTATAAAAGTAATTTGGCCTTCAACAGAAATGGCCTGTGAGTTCTGCCTGCAGAGTTGGAGCCTCAGAATTTCACAGACAAATGCTGATGCATCTGCTGTTTTTATTTATTTTGATTTTTTTAAAGCTGGAAACCATCCCAAAATGGGTTTCCATACACAAAATGCCATCACCTGTTCATTTACATTCATTTAAATGTATTCACTTACACTTTTACCACTATGTCTTAAAAATAAACTATTTTTAATTGAAACTGCAAGTGTGAGTGTAATTATGGACAGACTCAACTGGCTTGGGCTGGGGTAGAGTTAATCTTCTTCATATAGTTTGTTTGGTGCTGTTTTGGATTTGTGATAAAAACAGTGTTGATAACACTCTGATGCTTTAGTTATTGCTGAACAGTGCTTATTCAGTGTAAAGGCCTTTTTTGCTCCTCATACTGCCCTGCCAGCAAGTAGGCTGGGGTGCACAAGAATTTTGAGGGGTACTGAGTTGGGAAAACTGACTCCAACTGACCAAAGGGATGTTCCATACTGCTGATGGATTAAACCATGACACAGGACCAGGAAAGATGCAAGCATCTGAAGATAACCCTAAATACACCGTTTTTAGGGATATGCTAGCACAAGTGCCCTGTTTGAGATGGCTGTACCTCCAAAATTGCTGCCTTGCGTATTTTGTCCTTTAACTCACACTTTCCAAAAAACTGAGAAGTTTACAGGTATCATCCCACATGTCTAGTTCTTTACACACTAATGTATCATCAACTAAGCAATATCCTGCTTAAACCTCTTCACTCAACCTTACTGATTGTTTTCACTTTTATATTCTGTATCTATACACAAAAACTTTCACAGGAGAAATTATTTCTCATTTTTCTGAAGTTTCTCATACTATGAGGAAGAAATATTACTGGATTATTTTCAAGGAAATACAAATTTGCTGACTACATTGCTTATTACAGGCAAGGACAGATCTCTACATTCTGAAACCCTCTAGGAGGGTTCTATAACACTACTGATAGAAATACTTAGGTTATAGATACCTATAATTTCTATATATTTGCTGTTTTGTCATTACCATAATCAGTAATTTGTAATTTGTAATCAGTAATTTGATGAAAACTTCCTTTTCATCACCTGTTTCATTTTGCAACCGTCTTCCTTACATGTGGGATCTCAATCTATGTAGCAGAAAAGCAACAGTGCCTCTTGATCTCTGCTAGAAACAAATCTCGGTACAGCTTGGGATAGCACTTGCTGCAATCATGACAGTTTCCGATCACATTCCTCTGACCAAAAATTTAATTAGATTTATGCATTTGTTCTGCTGTCAAAAGGTTAGCCTCCCGTTTAGAAAGAAAAACTGAGAAGAAATTAACTTTACCCTAGCTCAAACCAGGACAATAATTTACAAATATGTAGTGCATGAATCACATGCACACGAAAAATCTGTTTAGATTTTCACTCTGAATTAAAGATCTTCCCCTGAGCCCAACTGTGCCACAAGGGAGGACTTTTCAGGACTCTACAGGGAAGATTATGAATTTCTCCTGACTTGGGGCAGTAAATTTATTTTAACAGCAGTTTTCATTTTTAACATAGTAATTTTTAGTTCCATACTCTCATGCCATCTAGCCATTCTGCCTTGGCCCTTGAATTCAACTTTAACATTGTTCTGGAAAGGTAAAGTACTATTTTAATTCTGGTTCATTCCTCTGTTGTTCTCCCTTTAAATTCTGTCTTTGCTGCATAGTGTCACCACATATATGCTCCTTCTGTTTGCATGAGTAAAGAAACTTCATAGTTGGATTTAAATTTTTGGGCAAGATCTTCTGGTTCTGTTTTTTACTCCATGCAAATATTTAAATTCTGAGTCTATGGTACACATAAAACCACTATACCTGTTTAGAAGAAAATAGCCTAGATAAAATGTTGCATGTGAATACTCATTTATGATTATATTTCTTACATTTTATTAAACTGTTTAGAATGCTATAGAGTCACTTTATTTACATAATGAGGCATACTGTGAAATGCTGAATATGTTTTTTGAAGATTAAACACTTTGGTTGCTTGGTCTACAACCAGTATCCTTGACTATAATTTTTCATTGTGCAAATGCATTAAAGGTCATGTGTTCTGCTTCGTGATGGCCCAGAGCTGACAGTGATCTGGCTGACTAAATTTGAACACAGTCCTGTCACTATCCTGAAAGAGACAGGAAAAAATAATTGCACTAGAAAAAAAGTAGTTCAAACATGGAAGGTAATTTCTCCTTCATGTTTTTTCTCTACAGCTAATGGAAGTATCCACTACTGACATCCCTTAAGAGCCGTTATGTAAGAAATATCCAATGCTTGTGCTAGGAGAATGGTTGGACATGAAATTCAAACAAACTCATTAATAGTAGTTGAAGTGAAAGAAAGACCCTATTATCTTCAGTAATTGAATTTTAATAACAGTTATTTTGAAGCAGGCAGTCAAGTGGGGG
>VXAD01002559.1:372916-456703 GCA_013399195.1 Dicrurus megarhynchus | reverse complement strand
GTGTAAGACAGCCACAAAACAAAAGACGTAGAAATGATTGTGATAGAAATCTGAATGCTGAGTTTTCTGTAGCTTTGTTCTTGGAGCAGTAAACATCACGCTGCCTATGGACATTTCATATCTCAAGAAAACCTGATGTTATGTTCAACAATCAGTTTTAACAACATATCAAAAAAAAAAAAAAAGAAAACAAGAGCTTACACGACTTGTTATTAATATCTTGGTACTATTCTCTTACATCAAATAAATATGTTGTATGAAGTGTGAACAACTAGGGTATTGTAATTACTGCTTAGCCTAAATTTTAACAGTTAAAATTACGTTGAAATACATTGTCAATCGCTTCTGATATATTTTGAAATCTACTTGTAAAATATTATATATAGATTTAGTAGAAAAATTACATTTATTTATTCAATTTTATAAGTTTATCCAGGAATTTGTATTTAGAGGTCTGAAAATTGTAACTAATTTGCCAACATTTTGAAGCTCTCATGCATACATTCTGGATGAAAATTATTTCATTTAAGCTTAACTACTTGATTTTTTCTACATAGTATTCTTCATCATAAACCAATTACTTTAAGTTGGTATGGAACAAGTAAAATTGATCCCAAATAAAAAATAATGCTAGCACCTTTTCTATCTACTCTTTAGCCACAGACTCTTTTTCCACTTTATAATTTTTCTTTTCTTTTCTTTTCTTTTCTTTTCTTTTCTTTTCTTTTCTTTTCTTTTCTTTTCTTTTCTTTTCTTTTCTTTTCTTTTCTTTTCTTTTCTTTTCTTTTCTTTTTGTGAAGTACCTATGATTAAAAGTGGTTCTTTAGAATTCCCTCTAGAGATTCAGTCTGGAGAGAAGACCACCAGCAGGATGACAGTGCCTTCTGGGAAAACAAAACCAGTAGACTTCTTGGTATTTTTTTGAACAGTCATCCTTTCAATGTTGATAGCAATTTAAATCAAGTAAGAATCATAGTATTTGGCCTAGTATATCTTGCTAGTTTCCTATATTCCATTTTTTAACAGAAACAGACAGTGGGACTGGTATCTGGGATTCGCACCTCCTGCATACCCTGCACTTCTGTAAGGGTATAGGATTTTCAGGGAATATTGATGGGTTCTTTACACTGTCCAAGAAAGATAATACTCCCTTGGCCAGCCTTGAGGAAAAGGTAAGTATTCAAACAGTAGGGAAAAGCTGGCAATAGGGATGGTCTAAGAGAAGAGTTCATCGTGGTAGCTCAGGCAGTTGTTTTCTAAACCAACACCCTTTTTCAGCTTGGATACAGGCAGTAATGGATATCTTCTAAGTTAACTGTGAGCGTCTAAAGCTGTGTGAGCTAAAGTACAGCTTACAAGGTTTGTCAAAGCCAAGGTCAGCAGACACTCCCAAGAATACTAAATGAAGTTTTGAGTTTGGTTCCCAATAGATTTACAAGGTTAGAAAGGGAGTTTTGTATTGCCCTTTTTTTTTTTCCTTAGAAGCAAATGAACTCTTCAAAGACAAAAATCTGTTTATTCCCATTGGCAACCAATAACCCAAATGAAATAGATATGTGTCTTCCACTGGGATTTATACCATTTGCTCCAGCATTTATATTATTGGCTTGTACAAAGGAAAGAAATAGTAGTTTGAGCTCATAATATGTTGGGCAAAATATCAAGAAGATTAGGCCACATGGTAGAGCAAGGTCTGATGAAAAACATACATTTACTGCAGAGAAATTTTTATGCCAAAATCTAAGAAATCCTACTTCAAAACAGTGTCTGCCTTATATCATGGTCTTTTATTCCCTCTCCCGCTATAAGATTTTCTTAGGAGGAAACTGGACCTTAGCAAAAAGGATCTGAAGAGCAGATTATTTCAAAAAGATTAGGAGTATTAATGTAAGCACAGAGAAAAGAAAATATAGAAACAGAGAAAATCTAGACCATTTTTTTTATTAGCAAAAATATTAATCTTTTTCTGCTTCATAAAGTGATGACTGCCACAAATACTACAGATGTTGAAACTACAGATATTGAAGGAGATCATCAAATGCACTTTAAGATGTTTATGATATTTATTATTATGACCTCATGTGAGATTCAGTCTAATATTAATTATGCTCTGCAGCTGGTAGTCCACCATTTCCCTAGGGAATAAGGAAAATGCTTCCAATACATCACATCCATGAAAAACAAGCTACAGGTTAGACAAACTGTTCCTTCACACTTTGCAAAGCTGCAACCTTTCTCTACACTGCTCAGCAAGGAGTTATAACCCAAAGCACAGCTGCTCTCTACAAGGATGAACAGCCCAACATCTGCCTCCTTCTCACTAGCCAGAACTATGTTGATGGCGCCCCTTTTTTCACAGTTGTCACCCCAGGGAGCATGCTGCCAAGAGAGCTGAATAGATGGACACAGCCTTTACTTCCAACCTTTGCTAAGCTGAGCTCAGTACTTCTGTGCTGCAGAACTCACCCTCAAAAGCCCTACTTCATCCAATGCACTCTCTTCCTCTCAAATACATTTTGGCACATTGGGTAATATCCTGTTTCCTACTGACACAGAAGCATACCGGGGACAATTAAGTCTATCAAATCTTAATGATTAGACCATTTACTTTGATTCTTCTTAGTTCAGATCCCTCATCTCTGATAGTAGCATTTGGTTATGGTTCTTTCACTGACTTGCTTTCCATTTTTGTTGTACCGAGATGTAGGAAAAAAAAAGTGCCAGAACAATGTCGATGGCACCCCTTTTTTTGCAGTTCGTTGTTATCTCATAAAAGAGCCACACAGAGGGGAAAAACTGAGAAGACAACTGTTAAGAGGGAAGTAAAACAAGATTTCTTAATAAAGAAGTTCCCATTCTGGGAATAGCCACATGTCAGGAGGAAAAGACATGAAGACATTTCCCCAGCTGTCAGGGAAGATGAACACAAAACCAGAACAAACCATTTCAGTCCAGATAGCACAAGAAAGAGCATACCAAACCCATGTAGTAGCACAGTGGGATTTTCAAAGTCAGATTTTTATGAGGCACAACACTGTTGTTAGTTGCAGGAAAGCTGCTAGGTGAGAAACCGCATTTACCAGCAGTTTATGAGGATTACTACGGACACAGCTCTGTTGGTGATACTGTGCTAATTTAGTAGAGTTTCAGGAACTGCTAAGCACAAATAATGTGGCATATTATGCATAGTTAAGGCAAGATGTTTGAAAGCAGAGTAGTCCATAAAACGTATCAGATACTTTTGATGTGTATGTGATGTGCCACAATGACTTGGATCTGTGGATTTCCCCTCAGGCACAAGCATTATTTTTGATAAAGATGTTTAAGGGATCTCTGCTTTGGTAGGGTTGCTAGTTCTAGTGTTATCAGTTTCAGTGTTCTTGTACAAATTGGCAGGTTCATATCACCCCTTCTATTCATTTTCGCAGGATGGTAGGATGAAACTTGTCTCAGTTTGTATCCACCGAATTTTCAGGACTGCATTTTAAGCTGTTATTGTTGTTTTCCCCTGCTAGATATATAGTAGATTTTTTCTGAATGGGAAGATACCTCAGATACTGTAGTATATTGATTATTCTGTTTGTCAGTTTTTGCTTTTTTGTACTTCTGCAATTCCTTTTTTCCTCTGGCATCAGTTTTAAATATTACAGGCTCACTGCATCCATGTTTCTATTAAATATGACAGCTGTACTTGGCTGATGCCAAAACATAATTTGATTGAGCAAAGTATGAATGACACCACATGATTTCTCTAATGATGTTAGTTAGCTACTGAGCTAGTTTTCCTCTTGGACTGGGATGAGGGATTTTATACCTCACCGCAGACTTCAATACCTGAAGTCACGATCATTGGTCTGTGCATTATACATTGCTGCTCTGCTAGAAATACAACATCTTGAAAAATAAAAGTTCCAAATAATCTCCTTTCTAGCAAACTTACATTTGGAAAATCAGGTTTCCAGGCTCTTGGAGAAGTTCTGGGGTCTGTAGCTTTATTGTGGGTGTTGACTGTCAAAGTGCTTTGGGTATGGTTCCACCTACCCTCAGTCAGTGTAGCAGCCTTTGCCTGCTTAGCTTTGGGGATTGAAAGCTTTTGTTCAGACTGCAAAACATTATTATTTGGGGGAGGAGTGGGGGGGCCTCCACTTATGGCATATGCAGGAAAATATGAAATGGTCTAAATATTTTGCCAATTATTTGTTTTTGTTCTAGAACTCTCTCTCTGCTCCTCTTTTTGATGGCCTTACAAAGGTCCAGGACAGGCCAAAATTACAGTCTGTAACTGAATTGCAGGGGAAGAATCAGATCCTTCTAAAATTCTACTAACCTTGTCTTTTCGAACACATCTTTTTCCTTTCCTTTAGAAGGCAGTCCTAGCTCATAATGTGAATACCAACATATTACTTTCTGCTTCACTTACTAAACACAGTAAATGTTTTAGTCCAAGACACTTTTTAAAATAAAGCTACTGTCTGAAAATCTTAGTTTGTACTGGTACCCATCTGTTTGATAAGTACAGAATGAGAGATTCCTCATGGAACCTGATTTTGCAGTTCTGCATCCTCCAGAATCTCAGTTCCTGTCACCTTGCACCTACATATGAGACGGCTCCACAGCAAGTGCTATTGTCCTCCAAAGTAAGAAGTCTTTTAACAGCCATAATAATGTCTCTGAGAATAGAATGTTTTTTCTAAGAATGTACAGATATATGTCCAGTTCTGGGCTCCTCAGTACAAGAGAGATGTGGAGCTCCTGAAGCAGGCCCGGTGGAGGACAACATAGATGATTAAAGGACTGGAGCATCTCTCATATGAGGAAAGGCTGAGGAAGCTGGGTCTTTTCAGGCTTCAGAAAAGATAACTGAGAAGGGACGTCAGCAATGTGTATAAATATCTAAAGGGACACTGTCAGAGGATGGATCTAGGCTCTTCTTGGTATAAGCAACAAGCCAAGAGGCAATGGGCAGAAACTGATGCACAGGAAGTTCCACCTGAATATTGTCCGGAGAGGTTGTGGAGTCTCCCGCACTGGAGATACTCAAGAAATGTCTGGACACAACCCTGTGCCATGTGCTCTGGGATGGCCCTGCTTGAGCAGGGAGGTTGGACCAGGTGACCCACTGTGGTCACTTCAAACCTGACCTGTTCTGTGATTCTGTGACTCTGATTCTGTGATTCTGTGATTCCGTGATTCTGTGATTCCATATTATCCATTAATGACAAGTCAATCTTAATTTAAAACATGTAATTCTGACAAAGTAGCATGTTTTTTGTAATTTTGTGGGGATCTCAATTATTT
Source organism: Dicrurus megarhynchus (assembly GCA_013399195.1). Lineage (NCBI taxonomy): Eukaryota > Metazoa > Chordata > Aves > Passeriformes > Dicruridae > Dicrurus > Dicrurus megarhynchus. The sequence goes on along the minus strand of VXAD01002559.1, from coordinate 451,405 downwards.
CCAAAGAGAGAGAAAGAGCAGTTACACGTCTTTGCAATCTCACTTCTCCCCAACTTCCAGCATTACATTTAATGGTAGCTAAAAAGCAATGAAATTGGGATTTCATTAGATTAATTATAAGTTATTACATAGCAGATATCATAACTTCTATATGGAAACACAGTTACTCATCTCGTTCTTAGCTGGGGCTCTGGCTTTTCTTGTAGAAAATATTCAATTTAGAAATACACAACTGAACTGCCAGAGCAACCTGAACTCTATGCTGAAAGTATGATGCTGTCTGCACAGGTTTTATCTAGCAAACAATCTTGTTCTTTTGCACTCTCAACCAATACAATCCATGCCACATTAGCATGACATCTTTCGTAAAATAATATACCATGCTTCAGGCCAAGGCTTATTAGCTTGGGCTCTGTGATATTCTAATTGCAGTTAAATGGCTCTTGTTAGCTTAGGGTCTCAGAAAAGCATGGTCATGATGCAGCATCCCATTTGGCAATACCTCATGAAGTAAACATCTTAATGAAGAATCCCACTATAACTGCTGTGTGTATCCTTGCAATTGCAATTGCTGTCTCTGGAGCTCCTCACTGTTACTGCCTCTGAGACTGGCTTCCCTGGGGATCCAAGCTGAAATGGTCCAATTTGTTTAATTCTGCACTGAAGGAGTGTGTATAACATTGGTTATGTTATGGTAGGGGGAAAGCCTGCAGACAAAGCTCAGCAACTGCTAAAACAGTAATCAATACATATTCATTAAGCTAGTGGTTCCTAAGCCTTCCCCTTATTTGTACTGTCATCACATTCATAAGTCTCTTTCAATCTGTTTTTTTAGATATATCAGAAAATCTTATACTTTCTGTTCATCAGTTTTCAATTTTATCTCCTTTTTCTGTCTTCGGTGTTATAAAAAATAAATCTTTGTTTTGGTATGTTTGGCTTTCCTTTTTCACATCACATGATTTTATCTAGAAATTGTGGTAGTCTGTACCAAAAGGGAGTGAAAAGAAGAGCAATTTTCTATATCAGGTTTTTATATGGAAAAAGACTAGCCTGTTTCCACATTAGTAATTCTAAAATTATGAAATTATAATTATAAATTAAATTCACCTGCATCCAAAGAGCTTTATTTAAATAATTTTTAACTCTAACAGATGAGCTTAAATGATGCAAAGTATGGTTACACAGATCTCTGCACTGGCATTTGATTGAAATGTATACAGCAATTATATACCAACCTCAAGAGAAATTACGAATATCTAATACCTTTTCTTCCTTTTGTCAAGAAACATTGTGCCCAGTTTTCTGACTTGTAGTTGGAATAACCAAAGAAATGGTGAACAGCCAACTACTGACAGTATGCCAAATTTTGATTTGAATATAAGAAGTCGCAGTGACCTAGCCATTATATTGAAAGAAAACACAAAGTTATTTAATCTGTCAGCCTAACTAGAGTTGAAGATTGTCCACCAGATAGATACTCAGGACTCATATTCTAATTATAAAGTACATTTCCAGGAATCTATTCCTTCATGTTTCTATCACACTCATCTGTCATTTGTTCAGTCTCTGAAATATTCCAGACTTGACCTTGTCCCTGTATTCTGTTTCTGTTTCTCTCTACTCTTCTCCTGGCAGCTTTCATATACCACGAGATGTTTTGTACTTCATTGAAAAGTCAGGATGTTTCATAAGTACAGTTTTCTGGATTGTAGCATCCTTATTACTTTAAATTAGATCTTACAGATCTGGTCTTCAAGTTTAAGCAAAAAAAAAATTCTTTCAATTAGCCTGGTAAAAGGAAGGTTTCTCCTGTAGTGCAATTACTTCCTACTTCAGTTTGCAAGTCAACCTTTAAAAAAATGAAAGAAAACAGAGCTCACATGCTATAGATTAGCCTCATTGTGACATAGATGAGAATTTATTTTTCAAAACCTATATTTGAATTTTTGTATTTTTTTAATATAGTATCAAAGGAAGCTTCCCTGTATACATTTGCCTGAAAGTGGGTGCTGGGATAAATTTAAGGCTTCCCTTATGAGGAGCGGTATGAGGTGGTTTTGACTGCCATACATCTGGATTTTCAGACAGAAAATGCAATATCCCCATAGCCTTACAAAGGTTGGATGCTTTTATGAACAGAGAAATGGTCTTTACTCAGCTCGGAAGGGACTTAGTCACAAACTCCTTTCTACTAGGAAAAGCTAATGTGGATTTTATTTGATTTCTTTATTTAAATTTTTTTTGCCTTCTGTAAAGCATTTCTCACAACTTTTATAATGCTTCATGCCAGAGCATTTTCATCAACTTTGTTTCATATCTTGATTTACAGATTTTTTAAAATAATTTTTAAAAATCAAGTATTATTTTGCTTAAATCTTTGGTTAATCAGAATGGTTTATAGAATTAAAAACTTTCAAATTCATCATGTAGCTACAGATTTTATCTTTTTACATATGTGTATTTAATGTACACACCCTTTCTAATTTAAGGGATTAAAAAGAACAAATATTGTGGACTGTTTTGGGGTGACTCATGTAAAAGAAAGCTGCACTGAAGTCACATGTCAGCTTGAGTTCTTTAGTATAAAATGAAAAAAACTACTAAATTACATGGCATTATCTTCTTGTTTTATTCTGCAGTCCTGTATTGGCAAATTCTGAAATACAGTTCTTTATAAAGCAATATCATTCATGGATTTACACAAAATCAAACAACTTACCTTAAAATAAAGTGAGAGATTTAAATGTGAGATTTAAATTTACTTGGTCACAGAGATACCACAAAGATAGGGAATTTCATTTGGCTCAAATGAGACATTAGTAATCTGCTCAAATGATGGAGCAGAGACAGAAGGCATCAAGAGGGAAGAGTAAAGTTGGGTGTAGTTGGACACCAAGTTATTGTAGTGAATTTGAATAATTTATCAGCATTTTGAAAAATGCCATTTTGAAGTTGATTAGAAGATCAATTTAAGTAGAAAGCTAGGGAATGGTCTGGAAGATGAATCTGATGTAGTGGTATTTACTGGATAGAAAGAACTTTATGGCTATGATACTTCAGTCTTCCTGAAGCTGAGATAATAAGGATTTATAAGGACTACGAAGAGGAAATATCAATAGTTCAGATAAGAAGTGATTAATGACTGAGGATTTTAGCAAAAGAAAGGTCATCATAAGACAATGCAGAAAATGTTCCAGAGGAGTAAAACTTAGAAATAAAAAAGAGGATTAAAGAAAAAGGAAAAAAGTTTCTTGATGGACCAAAATTATTCACAGGGCTTTCTAAGTATGAAAACTAAGAAGAATTAAAACAGTTAGGAATCTTTGGACTATGTTGTTTAAGCAGGACAGCTTGAAAGGTCTTTATGGAATACTGAAGTTTCTTCTGTGACAGAGCAACTTTTCTCTGCTTTTACAGTCCCACCTCATAGTAAATGCTTATTGTTTTCCTTAGTGAGCAGAACCATGTTGGACTGTTCATGCATAAAAGCTACAACATGAGAAAAAAGTTGCTTCTACACTACTAGTCTCTTGAAGAGTTTATGTTTAAAGGACATAATATGCAGTATTCTCTCTCAGAGTGACAGAGAAGATGATATGATTTGCAGAAACCCTAACCTTCAACCTGAAAATCCTTATTCAGAAATTTAAGGTTTGGCTGCTCTACCACTTTTAGATTTTCTTTAGAACGTGCAAGGAAATATTTTGTCAGCTTTATACATACTTATACATACCATATACATACCAAATAACTAACAATCAAAATTGCGTAATCTTCATACTTTTCAATAATAAGGTAAAGATGAATAGCTAACATCTGACCAACTATACAGCTATCCCTTGGTTTAACAGAACTTTAGAGGGAAAACTATCCAGTGGCAGAGAGGTGGCATTAGAAAAAAGTAGAAAACATGTAATAGTACCTAAATTCAGGAAGTTAATCAGCAAAAACAAGTGATATAGAAAAGAAAAAAAAAATTATCTGAATAGTTGAAATATGTAGTCATAGGACTACTTTAAAATGTTTATTTTATTAGACAGATGTTCAAATCTACAATTTGATGTAGGTCAATATTCTTGTCAGTCAGTTTGCATGGATTTTTTTAAACAGATACTAGTACTAGTTAGTACTCACAGACTGTATACCTTAATTATTCTGTCAGAATTGCATTTGACATGGATGGAAGCTTTTCTTGAATAAACAGCAATTTTCAGCACCTTAGTCAATGGGCAAACAGAAAACACTTTCAGTGGCGGTACATATATACGTGTGTACAGTCACATACAGCAGTAAGCAAGAATAGGTCTGTAAGACTGTAAGTCCCTTGGGCATATGACTTCCTTTCATGTGCATGTTGGCAGCATATAATCAATAACAATATTAACAATAAAACTAATTGAGAGGGTAGATTATAGCTTCCCCATGTAAATTCATTATTTTGCTCTTTAATCTACCATATGGCACTTCATTACAATTATCATGATTATTGTCAGAGAGTAATAAGGAAGATGCAGGTTTGAAAGTTCTGCTGGTGAGATCCCATGCAAGCCGCACTGTCTTGGCTTTGGGTGAGCTGCTGCTGTAGGGAAGGTGGTCAGATTTTTCTGACTGTGGCCCTTAACAGAAGACCCTTGAGCACTCAGAGTTGTGTAGTAATGTTTCAAATAGTCCTAACTAATGTATTTTATTTTAATTTCTCTCTTTCTTTTCTTTTTATTTAATGAAATAATTACGTGGTGAAAAAGAAAAAAAATCCAAAATGTAAGTTGGTGGTTAACTTGCAACTACTGCTGCTGTAATTCCATGCAGCCATTTTTGGCAACACTTTTGAGATACCAATATAACTCCACATATCAGTTCTTGTATAAACCACCATGTGAGCTCTGACAATATGTGGTTTATCTTAATTGTATTTTAATTGGCAGTATCATTCAGCTACCATGTTCAACGAGGTAAAATTTGTCTTTGACACAAAATCCTAAACACATACAGTACTATATATTTCATATTTGAAAACAAGAGAAAAATTCCTGAAGATGATCATATGACATGAAACCCTTTGTTTGCTGTCAGATGATTGTCTTTCACTCAGATGAATTAACTGACACTGTTCAGGGAGAGATATATCCCAGAAACCTCAGTTCAAGGCATGATATCCTACCATTCTATGGTGAAAGATAGAATGACTGCAGTATTTAGCCTTTATGTAAGGATTATGCTATGGTAGAAACAAATCAGATGAAAACATCCTTATCATTGTACATAAACCAGCCAGACCTTAAAACAAATGTTCATTCATCATCTGATTCAGCATTCAACTCCGGAATAACTCTCACTGGGCTGTGAGTAAAGACTACAGCAAGAGTGTATTCAGCATCCTTGGCAGTCCCAAGCCAGTTATGGAGCCAGTTCCTCTGACATGTTGAAGGCTGCATGTTGAAGGAAGAACTGCACACTCCCTGATTGATACCAAGCAGTACGACTTCACCTGCGACTGAATTCAGTGAGGCTGTTCAGCACTTGGGTCCTTGCAGAATATGATCCCACATCTGTGTAAAAGAACATGGTTTCAATCAAAACACCTGATGACAACTGTTCAGGGAGTTTTTACTTCAACAAGCTGACTGGCTACTTGAAGCAGAAGTTTCCAGTACAAAATGTACTACATTTTAGTTCATGAATAAAAACTAGGGGAGCTGCCAATTAGAAAAACGGTATGGGTGAAGTTCCCTCTCCTTTCCTCTCCTTTCTGCCATCCTTTCAGTGTTACTGTCATTAGTCTAGCCTTTGCCCAGCTGTTTTTAATGCCATGTGATAAACATGATAACAAGTTTGAGTTCTACCCAGTCCTTCTTGGCTCACAATCACACAAAACCTCCATGAAGGGGGAAAAAATTACTTCCAAAGATTAGTGTTACCATTTTACAGACACTCTGAGCAAAATCATGAGCCAGGACCACAGGCCACTGAAAGGCATTGCAAAGTGAAAATTTGGGTGATTGTCTTCTGAGTGATTTTAAGTAAAACACTCATTTCCTCTGACATGGTCGCTGAGCTGAGTTTTGTTTATGTAGGATTCTTTGAAATGCTCCCTGCTACCCTCTTTATTTTTTTAATCATAGTCTAGTTTCAGCTTTGTTCATTAAAAACCCATCAGTGAACTATTATGTTTGAATTCTGACTTAAACAGGCCACTTGGGGGTACTGTGTTGTAAAGCCAAGAGAGCAAGCAACATAAAAAGGCAGACATAATCTCATTCACAGCCTAGATTTTCAGAAGAACACCTGGAATATAAATGCGTCTGGGTAGGACCAGGGTTTCTGTGATTAATTGCCAGTTGTTGTCCACGGAAGATAGAACTATGTTGTGAAACCAAGAGAAAGTGTTCCTTGGGGCTTCTACTGCTCTCCTTCAGATGTATGGGGTGGGAAGGAGCTCAGTGAAACTCACAAGAAGAAATAGATCTTTTCAGAGGAAAATAGAGCCAAATATTGATACACTATTTATTTGCTGCCTTGTCAAGGCTATTCCAAATTAAGGATTTATGCAAGGTTGCAACCTGGCTTAATTACCTGTGTTTTCCCACAGTTTCCTTGTGGAAAGCATACCTTGCCTAACCATAAATTCAACTAAGAATTGTGAGCTGTGCTATTTAAGCATATAAATGTGGCAAATGTCTGCTGAGCTGCAACTTGTGGAATATTGTCAGCAAAAAAACCCAAACAACCAACCAATTACATTAAAATTTCACTTCAAAACTAGTCTTAAAAATAACAGATAGCAACCAGCAAATTTTGATGCATTGCTTTGCTTAATTGAAGAAATACACAAATTGCAAAACTGACTACTATTTTACAGATTTGTAGTGCTCTTCATTCAAATGTAGCAATTTTGTACTGCGGCAAAATAGGTAACTTATATTTCAGAATTATCCAATTTAATTAGACATATTGAAATAAGTTGAATCATTGTATCAAGTCATATGCTGAATCATAAACTCCAGAATGTCTCTATCATTTCCTGCTGGTCCTTAATAAAATATTCTCTTTTTTTAAATTAATATTTCTCTGATCATGCAGTTAGAGAAGCTAATGAGTACATATTTCTAAAGCAGTTAGATGATTTAAGAAAGTAAGTTCTGTTTCTAGTAGCATCTTACTTATCTAAGAGAGTGGGTTGTAAGCTGCTAAGTAGCAATTTCTTGAAAATGGGCATTTAACTTTGATAGTTTTGAGTATTTTAGACACTAGCTCCAACTGTGTAATGTGCTGAGTACTATTCCTCTCAAAACCAAACTCAGACTCCCTTGGGTTAAGGACTTAACACTTGTTCCTGTGTGGAGCTTCAGCAACTGCCTAATAAAAATCATACACTCCAACAGCTTGCAGTTTTCTCTAACGTGATGTAAGAACATAAAACTGGAAAGACCCTTCTGGAATATTAAGTCTAGACCCTTTTTACCGCAAATAATCTTCTTCTGTCCTGTCCTCCACAAGAGTATAAACTTACGCTTAAAAATAACTTGTTCCTTTTTATCCCTGTAGGAAAATTCCCTCCAAAATCCTATTCCTTGAATTCTTAGAAGTATAATTTCCAGTCTGTATTTACTCATAACAAGTTTGCATTTGTTTTTCCTGCTTGTGTAACTTCTCATCAGTCTTCCTGATATGTTCATAAAAGTCAAAAGCTTGGGTTTTTAAAGTCATATTACATGTGTGAAAAATATTTTAGAAACACCTTCAGAATTATGTTAACCTTCAGAAAGATTTTTAAAGGTCAGCTATTGCAGGTACTGAAGCTCTGAAAACTAGTTTAGTTTCAGCTGTATGAACCTTACCTAAATAGAATCAACATTAGTGTGCAAGTGCAGGCAAAAAAAGATGAGACTTCTCTGCTCAATCACTGAATAGATCATCATTAATCCCTTTAATCTAATAAATTCAAAAGGACAAGGTTTATTCAATGGTTTTCAATGAGCAGTCTTCTGTTTATTTTAACAGTTATTGGTAGATTCTGTGATTTGGAGCAAATTTGTCTTCAATGAGTTACTTTTTTAACATGTTGCCTACAAATATATGTGTACTCTGGATTCTGCTCTATTTTCTCTACACACAGCCAGAATTTCTCACACAGGTCCTTTACTGTTTTCATTTCATCATGAATTTTTACTTTTACTCTGAGGTTATGAATTCATTAAAATCTTACATGTCTGTTTTTGCCAAATGAGAGTTTTATCCTATATCATCTTAAAAATATAAATTTTTTTGTTTCACTCAGTGATTGCCTAAATGAATGGCTTCCAACAAGTCTCAAAGGAAAATTCCCAGATCTACAGAACATCTCAGAATGGATTGCCCTTCTTATTTTCTAAATCCTGGAAACACACAGGTAGACAATATTTTTTTTTTTTTGGTCCTTTTCATGTGAAAGCCTTTTTTTTTTCTCCTCAAAAAAAATGAACCCATCCATTCTGTCAATAATATAGGTTATGGCCATGCCATGTCAATTCAATAACCCTCTCTATTTAAATTAGAAGTGCTTCAAGAATCATCACAATAACTTGTGCATCTCACAGTCTCACATAGCCTGGGGAAAAGGAAACAGACCAAGTTGTTCAGAGCAAACTCATCACAGAACTTTGAAAAATTATTTTCAAAAGTAAGTTTTATAACTTAATGATTTCATCAATTGTCGTTAATATTTCCACACAGTAGATGTTGAAAAGAGAGGTCTTACAAAAGTACTGCTTATTCAGGTCATGAATCTGAATGAAAACATGACTTTATTATGCTTCCTTGGAAAACCATTAATTCACTTTAAAAGGAAATAAAAACAACCAAATATTCCCTTCTCCATCTGGAAAATTTTTCAATTGGTACGGCATTGTTTAATATTTGTTTGACTGAAATACTTTGTACAAAGAGAACACGAGACGTGGAACATCAGACAACCTACACTGAAATGATTTTCTAGTCACTGCACAGGGGCAGCTGAAGAAAGGGGATTTTTCAACAGAAACTGGTTAATCCGACTAAAGATATATAAAATTGATGGTCGAGAAGACTAGGCAAGGTTGACATACTGGCAGTTTTACAGATTATTGTACTGAGCTGTTCATGATTATGAAAACACACAAATACTTTAGAGCTGTTTTTCAAGCAGAAATAAACCTGGGATCTATGCTCTGAGTCACTCTTGTTCTGAAGTCATAGATAGCAGAGTGGCCTTGTGTTGGACAGGAGTAATAGCCATAAAAGCGTTAGACAGTAGAGTGTTTCATGGGAAGCTTGTTAATGGCCTATCTTGTCTCTACAGTCAGCAAAACTGTCTTTAACAGGAAAGCAAGAAATGTATTTTGAAAGCAGACCTAATAGAGATTTACTATTCAGAAACAGTAGTGTCCCATTAAAAGAGGGGAGTGCAGAAAAGGGAAGAGTAGAAGAAGGACTTACAAGTAGAGAAAGACTGAATTGTGTGAGAATTCTAGGGCATTTTTGTATGAAAGACAGCTATTTAAGAGATTAAAAGTTAGAGATGGGTAAAATATATGCCAGAAATGGACAAATGCACATGCTAATTTTTTTTTTAAACTGTTGTCATTCTATAGACATTTTATACATATAATTTATTCATTATTTTTCAGAAAAGTAAGTTGCTATATACATACTTTATATGCAGATGGTCTGAAAAGAGAAAGGAAAATATTTTGATGATTTGACGTATGCTTTCTAAATGAGCAGATCTAACATGCAGGGCCAGAGCTCTGCAATAAAGTCTCCATTTGTAGCTAACATAAATTCTTGCTCTTACTTTATACCTCACATTGACCCCTACTCAGCAAAGCAGAATGCTTGCAGTGTTGTACTTAACTGGTATTGGAGATGGCAGAGACTTTTCATGGCTCAAAAGATCCCTTTCACAACCCAAATGGCAGCTCTCCTGAGGGCTGGAAGGGTAATTAGGAGCCCAAGTCTGCTGCTGTGTCCTGACAGGCCACGTCACAGCAGGGTAAGATGAAACAATTTACTTCCAGCAAAACAAAGGTATTGAAGGAAAGGACGACAGGGAAGTCCTAATGCCTACCCTTACACTCTAACCCAAAGGTATTTCATTATTCTGTTAACTGAGATAATGGGAGTAAGGCAACCAGAGAGGCATAGGGAATGGCTGAACACCTGTGATAATAGAGTAGGGCATGGATTAACTGAAGAGTCAATTAATCTGAAGAAATTATATGTCCCCACCAGGCTGAGAGCTGCTGCCAGACATTCTTGCTCTGTTCTGCTTTTGCCTCATGTTAACTGTAATGGCAAACTGGTGCCCTGCTAGCCTGAAGCCATCAGCATTCCTTCAAGATGGCAATTTACTATCTGCTAAGATAAAGTATACATAAAGCATAGTTTGGGTTTGATTACTCTGGTTTTGTTATAGGGTGGGCATACCATTTGTCAAAAAATTCCCAACACTGGAAAATTTCAGGTAGATTTCTAGCTCTGTGACACTCAGCCATATATGAGTCTAGCAGGTTAGTGTATTTTTGCTCCAACACAGAAGAGAATGTGAAGGTTTTCAGGGCTTGGTAGTAGGTTGTGTTTCCCACTGGATGCTCTAGGCTCTGTAGTCTCTGGGACACGTCCTTGCTTTGCTGGGTATCTGAATGGAGGGGAAGGTATGGGGCACACAGTGGCCAAGTCTACATCAGGCTGCCTTGCCAGCCGGCTGCAATCATGTAGGGATCTCAGGACGGAATTTCTTTTGTTCCAGAGGGAACTTGAGCAGGGAGTTTAGCTTTTTTGTCTAAAAAAGAAACCCAAATCTCAGCTTTACAATGTGTTTCTCATTCCTGAGCCAAACACAATGTAACACAGAGTTTAAGTCTCTCAAACTCATCTTTAAGGCACAGGAGTGAAGGCATTTGAGTAAATTGTGCCACATAGGTTTGTTATTTTACAGACCATGTTTTGCAGTTTTCTATTTAGGAAACAATGCATTTCCATACAGTTTCTGGTAGTCTATACAGAATATAATGTTGATTAGTTTGCACTCGGTGTTTTTCAGAGTCAACATGACATTCTGAGTAGTAAATACACTCAATAACTTCACAGTAAACTTGTAGAACCTCATGCCACCTTGTCCAAAAGCAGTTCCCTAGGAACAACTTCTCTAAACATTTCATGGTACTTTTCCTACTGTATTGTACCAGGAATACAAATAGCATTGACCAGGGATATAAAACAAACTTTGAAAAATGCTGAGCAGCAGGAGCTACATTTACTTCTTTCTTACATATAGACACTTCTCTAACATCACATGGCCTGGATTGAACCCCAACACAATTGCAGCATTCTTAGCTCTAATGGAGAGAATGTGTTAATTCATCTTTTCTTTCTCAGTTTGTAGTTCTCTTTCATCCTTTAGGTTTTTGGTCAGTTCTCAGGCAGTTTGAAGACTTACATCTATTTACATCTATTCCTTTACTGTTAATTATCTCCATATATAGTATTTGATTCAAAACGAAGAAACGTGTCCAGCTTCCATGCCACAGTACCACCAAAAATAGATTCTTCAGAGTGCTTGCAGTTATACACAGACTTCTACAATGCTCAAGTCACCACAGTTTAGCAGGCCGTTTTCAAAAGCATTTAGCAGGAAATTTTCAAAAGTTTGCTAAAAATTGATTTAAAGATTGAAACTAAGATACAGAAAATGCATTACGGCCTTCTCCCTCCCACCCCTAAAAAGATCTGGTGGTCTCTGATATCAGGTATTTGCACTGCTTGATCATTAGGTAATGTAAACTGAATGTATTTTGAATTAATTAGCTGGAGCATGTAACTAGGTGTTTACATAGCATTTGCCACAAAATTTTCACCTATGGCCCTGCTTGCTTGTGTTCATTCTCTTCTAGCATGGTGGTGGTGGGGACTTACCCCATACTTGTCTGTGATGCTGAGTCAGTCACCATCAGTACAGTCAGCCTCTTGACTTGACAATTGGGCTTGGTTTTCACTGGCTAATCTGGGAACAGGCTTTGTTTATAATATCATTATAACTGCAGTCAGTAAAAGCTTAAATAAAATTACAAACCTCTGTACCAGGATGGGTAGCAGAGGACTGTGCCACAAACACCGGTTTGAGGAAAATGTCAGGTTAAAGAAACTTTTTTCCATGGACATCAGTGTTTAGGTTCTACATTGGTAGATAAACTAGTCAACAGGAGATTTCAGCCAGGAAAAGAAACACTAGGATTATTTGAAAGCATTCAGTCACAGACATGTTGTGCTGTTGCTAGTCATTTTGGTGTAAGCATCTCACAATGATTCAGGGGGCAATTTCTGTCATTCAGAAGGCCTTGTCATCCTCCTAATTTTAGATGGTACACCCACGGAAGAGTGCAACAGGTTTTATGGACATGGCTTTCCTTATCCATGTCAGAACAACCAGTTTGATGTATTATGATGTATACTTATGTCTTTTCTGGACACCCCTGTTTCCTGTGTAAACACAGGAAAATGTACTTCTCTTTTGCATTTTGACTGAGCCATTGTGTTACAGTGAATGCTTTGCCACCATGTCTGTATGTTGCAATGTCAGTAGGTACAATCCCCAGGCAGACAGCTTCTCCTAGTGCAAACAACCGCAAGAAGCCAGAATGTCCCTGATGCTGAATCCTTCACCACCACTATAGTTATGCTTGCTAATTGATGACCCTTTCAAGTTTACTTGTTGTACTTCAAACAGAGATAAGTTCATTTGCAATGCTATCCCACAGAGAACTGGAGAGGTACAGACAAGGACTTGGTATACTGGGGCAGAGAATCAGAAGCACCATTTGGAGGTTAAGGAAGGAGAAGGGTACACCTGATTCAGCTTTGTTCCCTGAAGAAAGCAATGAATTTGTGTGCCAAATGCTTCCAGAAAATTGCAAACAGAATAAATTCTGACCCAAAAAAAAGTTAACTCTCCATCTAAATAATGAAGTTTCAGCGTAAGAAATGTAATGCTCTAATTTGCAGAGTAAAGCAGCATATAATTTAAATGACTGATCTCAAAGATGGAAGTTTAGTCTGAATATCAGATTAATGCTACTACTGTACAGTCAAGCCTGTAGTGGGAACTATTCCCTTAATTTATATTAATAACTACATATTTTTTACTTACAAGACATAGAAACCATGCTAAAGAACATGAAGGATAAAGAACATGAGACAGCCAGCACAGCTTCACCAAGAGCAAGTCCTGCCTGACCAACCCAGTGGCCTTGAATGATGGAGCAACTCCATCAGTGGACAAGGAAAGGGCTACAGATTCTGTTCCTTTGCTCTGGTGAGACCCCACCTGGAACACTGCACCCAGCTCTGGGGTCCCAGCACAGGAAGGACATGGACCTGTTGGAGAGGAGGGACACAGAGATGATCAGAGGGTTGGAGAGCCTCTCCTGTGAGGAAAAGCGGAAAGAGCTGGGTTTGTTCAGCATAGAAAAGGAAAGACTTCAGATTGCCCCAGCTGTTTTTTTGAATCCCATTTTGCAAAGGGGAGAACTGTGAGAAGTAATCTTGAAGCTGATTGTAATAAGACTAACAGCAACCACTAGTTTCTCCCTTCTTTTAATCTTTTCTGTTTATGATTAAGGTAGTTTAAGTTTCGTGTATGACATCTGTTTTCTTTTCTTTACACTTGAAACAACATGATTGAATCTCCATGGACTTGATGTTTATATAGCCTTTTACAATTCCAAAATCTATGTAACATATATGTTATTTGTTTTTAGGCATACTATTTTAGTAAAGATTATACAACAGCTATGCTGAATGGGGACAAAGATCCTAGGAAAGTGGCAAAGCCATTAGAGATAATTCTAAATGTCAAACAGTAGGATTTAACTAGATGACAAATAAGACATTAAACAGAGCACAGTCCTTGCAGAGATCTTGACATTACTTTGTAATGGAAGAAGGATTGCAGACATGAATTGAGTTCAAAGTCTTCTAATGGATGCAGGGTGGGGGAGACACTGTAGTCAAAGTCTGTGTGGTTTCTGATTTAACCCTTGAATGGCAAAAAATCTGCATAAATAAAATATAATTATTTTAGAAACCCAAAACACTAATAACTAAAACTTTAAAACCCCCAAAAAATCAAAAACCAAAACCAGATACACATATGAAACTGGCCATTTGGCTTCTTTTTTATGAAAGCTTATCCAGCTTCATTGCCTACAATCTTTATACCATGTCTTTCCACAATGTGATGCTCTTCATAAGCTAAATACAAACGCGCAAACCTCCAAAGTCACAGCTTGGAACAATAATCTTTAGAAGAGGAGCCTGCATGCCATTTGGATCAGAACAACAATACAACAGCTACCTAGTGCAATTCAGTGTGTGCAGAGTGTGAAGTTCAATTCTATTTATTCTATGGTCTCTGTACTGAATTTTTAACCCCCAGTACTTTAATTACTATGAAACCAGCTGCACTGAGCTCAAAATGAGACAATTATTAAAAAGCCAGAATGACTTCCACTATGTTTTTCACCCAGAAAACACACAACTATAAAATTTCATGTCCTAGCAGTTTTTCATATTGAGATTTTAGTACTGAAACTTCAAAGATGAAAAAGAGTTATCATTTTTCATCTCCTGTTTCTAGATTGACAAGGATTTAAGTACAACTCCCAGTGGCTCAGGAGCAAGTATTGTTTACTTTCAAAAACGAATGAACTAATTCTGCTACTGAACTCTGTATGTAGAAGCATGGCGATATAGAGAAGTAATTTGAATTATGACTAATAAAATTATCATTCTATTGGCAGGAAAAAAATTATATAAAATGGTAAAAAGAAAAAAAACAAAGCGTTTTTACTTCTTTGGGAGTAAAAGCAATTTTAAATTTGTTTTCTTCTGGACTCAGAACTATAAAAAGTGGAAAAAAGCTGGAGTTTAACCAGTTTTGAGTTTTTTACTCTTGCAAGCATCCTAAATGAGATTAATTAGCATTGGGATATGGCTGAGGAAGGAAAGGCACCCAACTTAACCGGTCTTTCCACATTATCACATAGGTGTTATTATGGAGGATTACAGAGGGGTTGAGGCTGGAAGTGTGGAGATCAACTAGTCCAACATCCCTGCTCAAAACAGGGGTAGCTGGAACAGATTGTTCAAGGCTGTCTCCAGACAGGCTTTGGATATCTCTAAGGGTGGAGATATTACTAAATCCTTTAATAGGTGCTCATTTATACAACAGACCTCCCCTTGCAGCATACAAGCAAAAGGGAGGATTTTGCTCTGAACATGAAATTTTCATTAAAACCTTTTATACTTTTAAACTAAAAACACTTATAACCCAAATTTTCATGTTACCTGTTATGAAATAGTTAGAAAATAAACCATAAATATAAGTCCCATTGCAAGGAACATATTGGAAGTTAAAAGTCTGCTATTGTTTGACTATGTAATCAGGCTCTCAGAGGTCAACTGGGTTTACACCTGTAGCTAAACAAATCCTGAAACAAATATGCCTGTGGTACAAAGTAGTAAGGATTCGAAGAATAGGTAGTGGAAAGAATTAACAATAATACAAAAGCTAAAAAAATAAGACACAGTAAAATTCACAGATCCTTTCCTCTCAAGTTCACAAAATATAAATATGGTTCAAATATTCACTTCAAAATCAATTTTGTCTTGAAAAATACCCAAATGGCTTTTATACGGGGAAACACTTATAACTTCCAGTAATTAACACTTGTGCTGTTGCCCTGGTGTTTTGTGTACCAGTTTTAATTTTAAATCCATTTTCCATGGATAGAAGTCCTGAAAACAATGATTTGCCATGGAAATATTGACACAATGCAAAATACAAATAGGACCAGTTCTGCCTTTAGACACAAGTGATTCATACTGCAGTGAATCACTGTTCCACATAGGCAACTTGATTTCCTGGCTCTATCACTCCTCTCTTTATGTCCTAAAACATTATGCTTGAATGTTGGCCGTAATATTAACTTACACAACTACTTTAATAATAAAGACTACCAAATTATCTACAGAGCTGCATAAACTGTTCTTCTGTGTCACAGAATTAGACAGCAATGCCATGCTTCATCTAAAGCCTCCCATTCTTGTACCTTTGAAGATTAGGTCAGTATGCCATATGGTTAACCTCAAGTTCCCTCAAGGAAAACACTTTTTTATAGTCAACATATCTAAGAAGCTGTAATTACTTGGCCTTAATTCTTTGGGATTATTTCATCTGTACTCTCTTGTGCTTATTTGTTATTTCTTACGGTTTATTGAGTTGTTTGCTTGATGCTGTGCAGGCATAAAGAAATAGATTGAATAGTGCACTTTTTTATTTCTAACGTTCTTTTTTTTTTTTTTTTGCAATAGAGTATTGTCATTTTGAGGTTCCATATAACACTTCTAACTCAAATCTGAACTGGGAATTTATATACAATTTTCCAGGATGACTTCATCATATACATGCAGATATACAAAAGACATTTATTTCTAGTAGAGAAATAGTTTGTACTCTCATGAGCTAAAAAACATATAACCAAAATACAAAGCATTTAAATTCCATAATCCTATGTTGTCCTGTTGTTATAAAGAAAGACAGCTTGTAACAAAACTTCCAGTTTAGAGGTTTTTGAAAGTTTTGATTCATATGTTGAGACTATGATCCTTTTCTAGCCAGTTATCCAAATCCTCCCTGATTTTAAGCCAAAATTCAGCAGAATTAACTGAAGGTGAGATCTGGCCAGATACTTTTTGGTGTAAAATTATTTCTAGATTCTTGTGAAAACATTTTTGACTAGCACAATGCTAACCAGCTAGTGCTTTACGTAATCAGACTGAACACCTATTTGCTTGCTGATATACTGCTGGCTTTGGTTCAGTGCTTTCTAGGTGCAACAGCAAGAAGTTAGCATTTCTTCAAGCTCATGACTGGGCATCCTGCTGAAAAAGGAAAACCACAAACATGTGATGGAAATAGAGCCATGCCTCTCTAAATAATATGAAGCATGGCAGTCAGAGCTGTTCAGTTGTTCCTGCTCAGCATTCAACAGTAGGAAAAACCTGATGAGGAGAGAAGTTGCCACGTGGTGAATTATCTGTTCTGTGAAATTCTGAAATAAATGAATTATACTTTTCCTAGCAGTTAGACCATTCCTTAAGAAAAGAAAGAAAAAAAAAAAAAAAAGAAAAAAAGAGGTATCAGACACAGCCAAATGCGTCAGGCAGATGTGGCTGGAGAAGCTACCTGAGGTGCCAGCTGGATTTATACTAGCATTCTTGGAGAGACTGAAGACACGAATGGCTGCTTTGAATTTAATCTATGTTATTTCCTGCCTGCTGGCGTTACTTACAGGACATTTGCTGTCCACTCTGTTATGCCCTTCTAATGTTGTTTTTGGCTTTTTCCTTCAATTTTGTTATTAATTTTTAATACATATTTTTCATTAAATGATACAAGAATATTAAATTGTTGCCTTAATCATTTGGCTCCAATCACTTTGTACTTAACCGAAGACAGACAGCAATTCATGGTAAAGAGCAGAGGCAAATGGTTAACACATTTTGAAATAGATTTTTGGCAATAAAAGAAATTTGTGAAATAGTTTCTGACTTTTTTTTGAAACAAAGCTGCTTTCTAGAACTACTAAAAATTTTCTGTGACACCATTGCCCTTGTGAAGCTTATTTGCAGCTCACATTGTAATTATGTAATATGAGCCCTGCTAGTGAGGAACAACATAGTTTATCCAGAACTTCTATTTAGAAAAGCCAAATCAGTAAGCTTGATTAAAATTGGTAGAGTTGACCCTAATATTACTGGCTAAATACTGTGCTCCACCATCTAGTAGAGTAGCGACTAGGTGTCCTGAAGACAGAATGTGCTAAAAATACCGAGGGCCAGAATTTGAGGGTTTTTATATGGACTGTGTCCATCAGCTTATGAAGATGCAAGGATTAGTGCATTCATATGCAAGCATGCATATATATCTACATGCACACACATGCTCACATACATTCTGGATATGCATGTCTGTTTCTGTAGCTTTCAGATACTGAGTGCTTCCTAACAGGTGTGTTATGCATGTATTTGGATGGTGGTAAGTGTTGAACCCTGTGTTTTGTTTCATCACTTAAGTAGTTCTGTGACAAATAAAATTATAGAGGTTTTTTTTATTGGGTTTATTTGGGTTTTTTATAGTATTTATTTTATAGAATCGTTAAAAACCCAGTGCTTTGTGGTTTTACACAGCTGTGTCTGTACTCCTGCATGGAGTCTACCCACAACCTTTCAGGTCCCTATCAATTTTTTCTTGACCTGATAGCTCAGCAAGAAGTATCACACACAGTGGCTTTGTGAAAATGCAGCTGTGCCAACCGACCAGCAGCTCTCTGTGAGCTTACTGCCTAGCTAGTTACTATTTCTTGGCTGCTGGGTGAGCCTAAACAGAGCAACTCAACACTGATGGATCAAACAAACAGCTCTGGAGCCTGAATGAGGCCCCAGGGCAACATTTTGGGCAGGCTGGTTGAAAGAGCTTAATATCTTTGAAAACTCGATGTCTGTCAAATTTTGCTAAAACTGTCCAAGGCACTCCAGGGTACCAGTGAGAGAAACACAGACACACAGACAGCATGACTGCCTAAGCCTTGTTTCCTGCGGAAACCGGGCTAAAAATGCGCCTGGAGATATTTTTAATGTCGCAAACTGTTAAGCAGTCCTCAGGATGAGGAAAAGAAATACCTACACCACATATTATTTGGAGGAAGATTTCAATGTGCAAGAAGAGTAAAAATCCATTCAGTGCTGTATAAACCAATGATTTTGTACTGAAAAGGAGTGCCTTTGCTTCCCACAATTTACACTTAAATGGAATTAGCACCGATAACTACAACAATTGTAAATGGCCATTCATTATAAACGCTTACAAACCAGTCCACAGCAATAGCATGTCTCTTGTTGAAGCAAGGTTAATTTTATTAGATCTGCTCAGAATGTTGTCCCATTCTCTGTTGCATGTTGAGTTTTTGTTCTTTTCCAGAAATATTTATGGATGCCCTCCATTTCTGCAAAAATATCTGTATAGCACTCATTGTTTATATGGTCTGATATGTTGTGAGTTTTGCTCAAGACTTTC
This sequence comes from Dicrurus megarhynchus, assembly GCA_013399195.1. NCBI lineage: Eukaryota > Metazoa > Chordata > Aves > Passeriformes > Dicruridae > Dicrurus > Dicrurus megarhynchus. Next base: position 432,252 of record VXAD01002559.1, on the reverse strand, counting down.
AGATCACATCCTATGTTCCTAATTGAAGAGAAGGCTCATGTATCTTGAACATGGAATACAAATTAACAAGTCTGGATGAAAGAATATTCTTTTTCATTGTATAAGACCAACTATGCAGACATACAATGTCAAGAACCGGTAGTGCAAATACGGCCCTGTCCTGGCTACAGAGACAAGGGGGTGGAGCTTTTAGTGCCGTCTATTCAATACCACACACGTCATTGCTGGGGAAGCAAGCTTTCCATGGGAAAAAATATATAGGCCCAGAAATGGAAAGTTGGCCATTTTTGTCTGGATCTCTGCCGGAAAAAGGTATTGGGTCATCCAGGCAAGGCCTAAACCCTCTTTACTACTGGCGGTTCCTTTTCCTGTTCCTCTAAACCACAGATTTTGTGGTTTAGTGCTGAAAGACAGCAATGGCGAGCCCAAGATGCCACTCTGAGAAAAAGAAACGAGAGAGAGCAGCAGTGGCACAGGGTCAAGCTGTGTGGAGCCCAATCCCAGCAGAGCCAAGTGGAGCGGTGCTGGTGCTGGAGGCAGCTGCACGGAGTCGAACCAACAAAGTGGAGACATCCGAGGAGAGAGTGTGGTGCAACAGGGATGATCTAGCTTCTAAGGGGGTTTGTTTGATGCAGCTCCTCATTGTTTTCTTGGACTGAAGGGGTGTGGAAAGGGATGCAGCCATTAAGCATCGTTTGTCCAGTGGCGAATACCCTTTTGCGGATAAAACACCATCTCTCTTTTGTACACTCTTTGTTATTAATATTGTTGTGATTATTGCTATTTTCAGTAAATCGCCATTCCAATTTATAATCACTCCAAAAGTTCCTCCATTATCAGAAGGGGCAGGGGAAAAAAGGAGCAGCTTGAGTGGGTTTAATTTTCCAGCTGTTTTAAATAGCACAGCACCCGCAATTGAAGTACAACTGAAAACTGTCAAAAGATGGTGAGAGCAGAGAGGCATGTACAGCAGATACTGACTAATATCTTCATAACTTTGAACATCCCACCCTGCCTCAGTACTGCCAGGGTTAACTGCTGCCTTACCTATCTGGAAAGATGCATAGTTTTATATTTCTATGCTTCTAAAGTATTTTTTCTATTTTTACCTTCAGGCATTAAACCTTCTGTTAAATAAAATTTTAAAGCAAATTCATTATTTTTGTTCTAAAATGTACAATATCTTCAAGTTTTAGTCAAACACTAATGAATGTTCTTTAGTACATTTTTAAGCCAAACTTTAAAATTATTTCCTTCTTCATTTAAATATCAAAACCTAAACGGCTGTTTTCTGTTCTGTTGGTTATTGCTTTGTTATTTTGTGGTTTGGTGTTGATGGCATCTCTAACATGCAAAGCAAATATGAAGAGCAAAGTTATACTGCTGCTTTGGTTGTTTGTGGTGCCATCTGTAACAAAAGAAGATAATTGCTCTGAACTCATGTTTTGGCAGATAAAAAGTTGTTTACAATGTTTAGTCTCCTGCTTTAATTGTGCTGAGAAGACATGGCTATTAGAAACATATTTTTATTTATTTCCATTTGTTTGTTATGACTACCAGTTTAGGGTTTACCTAGTTATTTACAAAATCATTTTCCCTTGACAAAGAACTATTTCTGAAGACAGCAAATTTCACCTGATTTTTATATGTATTAATGTTACTACCATTTACAGTTCCTTTCACAAAAAAACTGGGTATTTTTCTCAAGTAAGTTGTGAGATACTAGCAGTAGGAGGCAGGTAAAAAGCAGCTGCATTTACATTTTTTTTAATTCATAGAAATTATTTGGTAACACATAGTAATAGTTCTGACTGGTAGCATAAAAATATTATTATAGTCATTTTCCGAGGACATTTTCTAAGAGCAGTACTGAGTACTTACTGATACTCTGCTGTATTTCAATGATACTGGAAATTATCCAAGTCACAATAAATCTAGTTAAAAGATCTAAGAATTCTTACTTATAAATCAGCAGTACTGTATAATGTACTTCACTGAGTCAGATATGGAAGACACAGATTTCCTTTGAAATCCCCTGTTGTTATGGGTTCAGTGCCTTTGATACTGAGATCTTTTTTTAACATCAACCTATTAAATTCAAGGAGGGGAGTATATAACTGATGAAGTTTTTTTCAGACCTGTTAAAAGACTGATTTAAAAATTAGAGTTTACATGGATAAATACGAGATTGATTAGATGTTTCACGAAAGAAAGTGAAAATAGCTTATTGGCTTTATTTGGCTATCCAGTTCATGTGAGACTATCAACAAGAAAATAGAATAATAAGGTAGGATTGCTTTTTTCAGCATTACATTTCAGTATCACAAAATTTTAAAATGTGCACATACACTATTATGTCAGTAAGAACATCATTATGGACACAGAATCAAGCATGTACAGAACTTGGACTTTCAAGAGCCCATAGACATCTCTCAATGTAATGGGAGACTTCTTGACTGTAAAGCCACTATATAATACAGAAACACGTACACAGTGTGAGATACCTCATGTCAAAATAGTGTTTTGTAAACAGAAGTATAAGTTGCTAAGTCTCTTCTCCTTTATAAAGAAAACAGAAGAGTCATCTCATCACTTTTGCAGTTTGTCAGAGTCTCAAGAAGTACTAAAACTGAGTAGCTACTAAGAAAAAAGTCAGAAAAAGGGGGACAGAACTTGAGTGTATTTTAGTCTGGTTCATTGCTAATCTTTCACTCATGAGTACAAGACCGTATGAGTGAGAAGTTTACAAGAGTAAAGACTTAAGACAGGGACATAAAAGAGCTGGAATACTAAGGAATGCTATTAGCATGAGATTGATAAACATGACTGATCTTCTACAGTTACACTAAAACTCTTATGTAAACTTGATTAATCATTGTCATGAATGTTAGTATGTACGTATTTTTAAAATAGCAAATTAATTTGTCCAAAAAATATAACATGTGTGTATTCTTGGAAGAACAATTTTACTCCAAATACATGTTCTTCAACTGGATTTAGAGCCATCTGTTACAAAACAATTTAACACAATGTTAAAAAAAATGTATCCTCAGAATTCCAGATGAAATTGTGTTCAACAAAGAAACTGTTTGTTCCCTCCATTGCTTTATTGAAGGAATAATGAATGATGCATATGAAAATCCGAAAAATGTGCATAATGGAAATATAAGATATGTTTATTGTTATGAAGGAGCCATAAATGTTAATCCAAGTTATGCATTGCTATGTGTTTTACATCATTATAGTCACATACTTGGAATAAATGTGGACCTGGAACAAAAATTATACTTGTCCTCATGTAAACTTTGTGTATCAAGTAGAAAAATAGATGATTTCTCTAAAAGTAAGAATAATGATCAGGAAAATAAAAGCTAGTTTTTTCACACTCTTAAAGCTGGAAGGGAAATAAAATTGAATTGTTTAACGAAGTTTTTAAAATATTAAGTTTAACAAATCAGTTTTCTACTCTCTACTCTTCAAAGTTAAAGGACATTAACATTTTAGGTCTATTTTCATTCTACTATATAGGATAGCATATCTATTATTTTATTGTCCAGATTTCCAGTAACCGGGATAATTAGAAAGAAGTATGTCTTGGAAAACCAGCTGCTTTTGATATATAAACTTTATCTCAAGAAACCTTTTTATTGGCTATAAGCCTGTCTTGCTGGTTTATGTCATTGTATCCAAATGTTTATTAAAAAACTAAGTCATTAGGTCACCAAGTTAATTCACTCTCTAGAAGTTAAACTGGGGGCAAAGATAGAGATTTTAGGAGATGATGAGGAGTGTCTCAGTCAACAGTGTTACACTGAAATGTATGTGCTTAATTCCTTGAGGACATATTCCTCATAACAGTTTAAATATAAAGGTCATCTTTAAAACTCTTGCCAGGACTTACAACTGAACTCAACTGAATCAAACAACTCAAAATAGAAGAGATGGAAAATGCTGAAAATTGTTATAGTATGTAAGAGTTTGGCCCCAATGGGCTGAATGAACAAAGTTCAAGAACACAGAGAAGATGATCGAGGTTTACACAGGAGAAAAGCTTCTTCTTTCCCCTTGTTGCTTTAATTCTGCAAACATTCTAACAAGTCTATACCAAAATTAATCTCAAAACAGTTCATGCAGACTTAAACACACTCAGTGTGAGGTTTTCAAAGAAGTATAAATTTTACTTTCATGCAAACAACAGATCCTATCAGCTTCTAAATCCCTCTGGACTAAAATAACCATTTCTTAATAATTAGATGGGAAATTCACTCTTTTCTTCACTGAAATTATAGGCTACATTCAAATGAGCACCTTCAGCCTACATGTTTTCTTCCATCTGGACAAAAGGAAACTATTATGAACCTCACTCTAGTTCTTCGTAACCCTGAGGCAAAATAAAAAAGAAACATGTCAAACCCTGATCTTCCTAAGTGTGAGGAGTAAAACAAAATTGTAGGACTTCTATCTGCTTGCTAAACAAAACCAAAACTCTCTCATTTGCAAGCAACCTCTAGAAATAACAGTGTTTACTCTGCATTTACACACAAGCACTCACAGACTCTTATCAAAGAAATCTGGATATAAAATTGATTCATTTTTACTTCCTATTTTAGATAGATAAATCCTTCACCACTTTATAATGTCTCCAGTTTTGAAAGGAACTGATATCACACATAGTCATTCCTCCAGAGTGGATCTTTTCTGAAGGAAATAGAAACATTTAATTTTTTGTGAGTTTCAGTAGCTACAGTACAAATCTATACGGAAAAAAACAAGTATGAAAAATACAAATGAAGTTGCTTAGTCATGCAATTAATTGATCCTGCCACTTTACCACTCTAGTAAGTCATTAAAATAAACCCCAAACTCTAAAATTGTGTTTGATATGGGAGACAGATTTTTAAGGGCCCACAAGAAAATCAGAACAGAAAATGGATAAGAATCTCCACCTTTAGCACTATGTATAAAGATTCATATATATATACTAAATACCTCATCAAAAAACATATCTGAAATACGTGTCTATGTAGAAGAGTCTGTTATTAGCAAAGCAGACTATGTTCTGAAAGACATCAAGCTCGTTTTAAGGAATAGAACCTTTCAAATTACAAGAAAGACTTCTTTTGACCTCTGCAAAGCCCATGGAGAGCAAACCTCCAGCTGCCACATAATGAACAAAACAAGATCACAATGATAAACTGACATTAGCAGCTGCATAGCGTGTATGAATAAACAACTCTTTAATAAAACAAATCCCTTTATTGTTATAAATGACAGAACATGTATTTCATGCTGATATGACCTGGTGAATAAAGAGTATTATTACCATTTGTTTCAGCCATATGTTCTCATTCACAATACTGCTTACAGAACTAAAAAATATTTATCTTAGGGATTAGAATGCTGGTTCCTAGCAGATTCCACAGCTTTACATGATGCTAGTGAGGGAAATTCATAACACCAAATATCAGAGCCTCTTTACTAAAACTTTACTCAACCCTAGAACTAAAATATTTTTGAAGTACTACTTATCTAAGTTTTCTGATCACAGTAGTACAAATCTCACTTTAGAAAAAAGGACAGAGAGAGATAAAGGACAACATACAAAGAAAGAAAAGAATTAAAAGGAAAGGAATTGGGTGTATTCTTTCTCTCTCTCATAGCTGTTTACTGTTTCCATTTTCCCTAGCCTCACACTTAACCAGTGTTTTGGGGAATAGCAGAGCCCTGTTCTGAAGCCTACAGGGTCATGTAAGAAGTGGCAGCTGATTTCTCTCCTTTTCTAGGAACTGGCCACTCACTTCGCAGTGATTTTTAGGTTATGACTAAATTACAGTCAGCTGAAGAGCTGAAAGGAAATAGCAAACTTGTTAGCAACTTTGCAAGACTTTGGATAGGTAAAGAAGTTCAGTGTTCTCTTCCAAAATATTTTTACTATTATATGTAAGGAGAGGGAAAAAAAATAACCCAGATGAATTCTTCCAGAAAAAAAAAAAAATGGAAAAAAAAGTAGCCAACAAACGCAAAAAACTTTAAACTAACAACCCATAAGACTGTAAATTTTTGTTCTACTGAACATTCAAGAATCATTCTAGGATGCAGTTAAGTCAGACAAGTCCTACAGTAACTTAGCATTCAACAGTCAAATTCAACCAAGTGTTCTAAACTTGGCAAAACACCTTCATCCCTTCCTCCCCTCTCCCCAAAGAAAGGACACAGAAACAAAATTAAGCCTTATGTTTTCCAGTTTATTACCACTTCCAAAATTTGCTCAGCAAACACCAGGTGCACGGTCTATAAATCCTAGAGATCAAAGAGCCTCTCTGATCTGATAGAGAATCATAAAGAAACTGTGCAAAAATTAAAAAAAGAGAATGAGTAGAGGGGAAAAAAAAAGAAAGCATGTCTAATAGAAAGAATTCTTTTGAAATTTGAAGTCTAAAACCAGACTCATATCAAAATATTTCTCGATGGCCTAATTTCAAAGATGGCCTTGATGTTCTAGATTGTACTGAAGCCTCTACATTTCTTTGCAGATTTACTGTCACTATACCCTTTGAAGTTCTGAAGTTCTGCAACTGCAGCTTCAATAGTGAAGGAATTAGGAGACTGCTGGGAAAAACTTCCTCTAAAGCTGGTGATTTTAGTGAAAGTAGCTATGGAGTGAAGCACTGTATGGAGTACAGCTATTATGCAAATTCAGAGTCTGAGGGAACTCCAATTGTTTTCCCAGTCTATATAAAATCAATGCTTATGACAATATTAAAAGCATTTATTAAACATAAATTGAATAAATTTGCACTTGTTAAAATGATCAGTTTTCTCAGTTAATGACATAAAATGTCATATGATGACATGTTCACCTGGTCTTCTGCCAGTTTTAAAATGCTGAGCTGACAGTACTGACACAAACAATATTATTTACACCCCTCTCTGATTTGAGTTCTTCATTGTTTCATGGAATAACCATCAATTAGATTAAATAACCATGTCCTATGTGAACATATTTTTTCAGTGCTATAATATGTTTAAAATTTAAGATTATAAAAACATTCATGAGAAAGGTCTAAAAATGTGAACTAAAATGAAGTTAATATTTTGCGATCAGCTAATTCAGGGTTTTGAAAAATTGCTCTTAAATTATTATTTTCTTTTCACACAGAGTTTCAAACCTTGGAGTGAATTTTAGGAGGTTGCGGAGAAGATATAGATGGGTAGTGGTAAAATGGAGGTTAGAAATTTATATTCTGAGTTTAAATTTTCATTCAATCACAGGTATTCAGTAGTTAGGATTTCAGGAAACACGAACAAACAAATGCTGCAATGTAAGGATCATGTGAGCTGGTAGCTGGGTGGTCAAGATTTGTTTTTTAATCTGCTACAGATAGAGAGCTTTCATTACATGTCTTAAATCCTATCCTGAAGGCTGTGGCCACCATGAGAAGCGTCAGGAGCAGCTATCAGCTCTTTCTGCTATGTCAAGCCACCTCCTTAGAGCCCTACTCAGAAATAAGCCAGCTGAGAAAGTGCTCAGGAGTACTGAAGAATTAAATAATAATAAAAATAATATCAAAAAAGAAGGCCAGTGGAAAACCAATAAAAATCATTAACAAATTCAACACCTACAAAGCTCAGCTGTGAGACTAGCCCTGTCTTACATTGGATAAAATTTTAACTACTTTTTAACAGTAATTTTTGGAGTGAATTTCTTCTTCAAAGAAATACATATGACACCATTTTAGTTATTTAATATTTATGACTATCTGCACACTTGCAGTGCCAGTATATAGAAGAACAGATAGGCTCAAGAGTGTCTTTTTTTTTATTACTTCAAGAATCAGCTGCCAGCTAGAGTGTCAAAAAGCCCTCAGCATAATGCCATACACCATATACTGTACATGCACCATATGTGTCCATCCATCCATTACACAGGAAATATCAGCATCATGAAAAGTTATAAAATAAATGTGTGTTATTAGAAATTAGACCCTTATACACATTACATGTACTTTCTTGCAATGACTGTACCAAGCCTTAAAAGCAAGCAAGTTTTCAGCAATTATGTCATAATTGACTTTTTCTTCTACATGTTATGTTGTAAACATAAAGATGCACTAGGGGGAAGGAAAGAAGTAAAGAACACAGAAAGGAATTTGACCAAAATCCCTAAATGCAAAGTATCACCCATTAGGAGGCTGTGACATGCAAAGAGCTTTGCCCAGGAAAAACAGTACTAACTCTACATCAATAAAACTGTCTGCATGAATACTCACAGCTGGGTGATACAAAGGGAAGACGAGAAGAGCTGGAGTGCAGCTCAGCCTTTCTTCAGTTGTTTATGAACCTCATGCAACAGCTGGGGGCCATTGATCTGGTATGTAGTGTATAGGTGCGGGATGTCAGGCTGCTCTCCGAGCGAGGAGCACTGCACCCCGAGCAGCTGGCTTTGCTATCATGCTCATGGGCTTTGTTGACTCCATTTCAGAGTCTCCCTCCCATAGAGCTGAGTCTCAGGGATGGAAGATATGATCACAGTGCTTATACAAGGTAGTTAATAAATTAATATGGAGTTGTTAAACCGCAGCTAGTTTTTCACATGTGATATTCTGATAGTCTTTCACAATGTGACAGGCGTCAAAACTTCACTGCATTTCTCCAGGTTTTTCCAGAAAAGCAAAACAACTCATCAACTAATTTTTGAAGAATATTAGCAAGGACAGCATTAAGTAGAATGAAACTAAAAGCTTCACCTAAGAAGAATCCTCACAAGTACAAAATGCATATAAGCAATATTAATTCAAGATTGTTTTCATTACTAAATAGGTAATACCATAAATTCACTTAGTACCAGAGAACTTTCTGATAGCCTTACACCTGATTTGTCCTCTACCAGGATGAATAGATGAGCCTCATGTGAAATATACTGACTGATTTCCTCATATGAAATCAGTCAGTATATTTCTTCACTCAGTACACAATATGTGTACACCTTTGCAGATGTTTAGGTGTACCCTGTCTAACCAGGAGATAGAAAACTGGTTGCACTACACCAATCACAAGACAAGGGCTTTGCCTTTTGGAGGCAGCCATGAGGAATACTGAAAAAAGAAACCAGGAACAGTTAAACAGAAAGAAAATAGTGTACCACTTACAGAAGCAGAGTTGGAAAGACTGTGGATGCATGCACAGCTGTGCACATTGGAGAGGAGGGTCAAATCTAGACACAGCAAGTCAAGAACCAAAACTCACTAGAGGCTCTTTCCTGTGAAGGGAAACTGAGGTTGTCTGGACTCCCGATGTGTGTCTGTACTGGCCTGGAAGCCCACTTTCAGGCACTGGGTATCCTTTTTGAAATTTAGCAATGTCAGTGCAGGAAATTAAAGTCTTCCACTGCAGACTCCTCAGGCAGCACACCCTTTCGTATCCAGTGGTAAAGATGTTCATCTGGTATGCCTTATCCTTTTTATCAGTTAAAGTAAGTATTCAGGACACATGCAGTACTCAGTAAGTTTACAGCTGCAGAGCAGATTTCATCTGAAGTGGGTTAAATAGCTGTTATGCAAGGAACTTGGATGGCAGCTTTAAGCAAATAGTATCTTCTTGTATAAAAGCAGTGATGAACATACTTTCCTTTTTCACAATAAAAGAACAAGGGGAGCAGGATGTGAACATACTGTTTTGTAATTCCTCCAGGAATAAGAGTGGTTTAAAAATCTTTACAGTAAAATTGTTTAAATGACAGCAGGAGTAATTAAAAATAAATATTAAAACACCGAATTAAACAAACAACACTCACAGAAAAAGAGGAAAACTACAAGAAACCATAATCTCCTTGAGATGTTTCCAGAATTTAAGTGGGCACAAGTTGCAAAAGCAGGCTTCATGGTTCTACAGTGACATAAGACGTAAAGGTTGGAAAGAGAACAGTCTTAATCTAATCATAAGCAGCTACAGAAACGCTGTGTCCCAGCTGTGATCTCTGGAGAACCATATTAACATAGGGGTGTTGCTAAATGTATGTGTCCCAAATAGTTGCGACCCATGGAGACCAGCTTTAGATAATGAGCAAAAGAAGGTTAGCAATTGCTGAATATGAGCAGAAAGTAGCAGAGCTCTACATGTATCTATCCCCATACCACCTATAAAACTTGAAGTGCATTGATCATAACATTTAACTTTGGCTGAACTTGATAAACAACTTGAACAGGGTAAGAAATGCTTTAGTAACCCCTCCTGCTTTCTATGCTAACCCACTAATAATTCAAACATATTCAGGCAGATTCAAGTGCAAGACATTCCTAGTATATCCTTAACCACTCCAGTGCTAAATACTACATCTCAGCTCTACAACAGAGTTTAGGCACACAAGTACTGCTGGAGCCAGTCCTGTACATCTCTGAGTGTCTAACTGTCTAGATGCTTGTGTCAATTTTTGGACAAGAATTTCTTTTTAGAATAGGTTTTTGCACAAAAGAAGAATCAAGTATAATGCAGTGGTAAAATCACCCAAAAATCACTGTAGTTTGCTTTTTGGTTAATGTCACATGAATTTTTATGTGTGTGTGTATATATATATATGTATATGTATATACTTTTTTTTTTTAAATTAAAAGTCATAGTCTTCAGCTTTTCACTCATTCATCTATCATTTTGTCGGTCCTTCACATTTGTGTATTTTACCATGGGGAAGTTCATTATCTTCTTCTTGAAGAGGAAAGAATGTAAGGCAATTGGTGTGATCTTTATGATGAATGAGGGGAGCATGGAAAAGGCAGCAGAGCCCTATGCAGAGCTCTGTCTCAGAGCTAGTGAGATTTGTGCATTGCTGAAGTGCTTTCCCAGGCGATATTGCAACAGAGATATGCCTCTAAATTTTCAATTCAGATTTGTTCATAAATTTCCTGTTGATGCTATTCTGACTTGCTAACATCTGCCTAAGCCCATTCACAAAAGTACTGGTAGTATCTGGGATGAAATAAAGGACAGTATATGAAAAGCATAGGATACTTTTTCAAATATTTCTAACTTTTAATATTTCTGGTTCTTTCTAGTCAGGCAGATGAAATTAAGCAGATTTAAGATACTTTGCTTGGCTTTGTGCTAGAAAGAAGTGGAAGAGGAGATAAGAGCAGATAGAAAGTCATTTCACTTGGTGCCAGGTGGCCTCTGCACTAGCTGCAAGAAGGCAACATGCGGCTAAAATGCATGTCCAAACTCTATTTGTCACAGCTGATTAAAGTGAGTGACCTTGAGTTTACCCCCAAAGAAAAACTGCAAAGGTAGTCTTATCTGTCTTCCCATTCAGTAGAGTGGCACCTTTTTTCTCCTAGACCTGTGTTTCAGTGAGGATGTGAAAAATTACTCTAATTTGTAGACACTTCAAAAGCAATATTTGACAGATCTGTCTTGGCCAGAAGTCCAAGATGCATTTTAGTAAACTGAAAAATACAAAATTATTTTTATAACTAGTTACCTTAGTTGCATCATTCTTTAAAATATTGATGAAGTTTGGTCTCAAAAAGTAAGAGCAGCTTCTTTCTTAGTTGCAGCAGTTCCTGGAATACAGGTGTACATAAATTCAGTGACACAGTGGCATAATGTTTTATGGTGCTAGTAGATTTTGTTTCGTGGTATCACTGAAAAGAAGAGAAAGCAGTTTAGAAAAAAGAAAAAAAGAAACCTGCCTTAACCCCATGACTTGAACCTTTATGCCAGATCTCTCATGCCAGATCAAACTCTCTTGCAGTGTTAGAAATGTTTGTCTAAGTGTTTTCTTGCCATTATTTTTCATTGTTGCATACTTCTGCACTTGTGTAAGGAGACCTTAGTGACAGACGAAACACAAAAATCTGCAAACTGCAATAAATATGTATGTCAAAGTTTTCCAGTGGGAAGAAAAGTGCCAACAAGTGAGGTAAGCTTTAGTGATAAGCAAAAAAAACCCTTAAAATACAGCAATTCTAAGATACATTAAAAAAGTTATTTTAAGAATATTATTCTTTTTTTAAAAAAGTTAGATGTTTAAAACACATGATAAAAATGCTTCTGTTCACAACAGAAGCTCCTAACTCGTGACTGTTAGAAGAGATTTCTTCAGCATAAACTGAATTTAATGGTTTAATTTGTTTTGATCTAGCTAAAAGACAAGAAGTTAAATCCTTGAGAGGTGCAAATTATTCTTATGTAATTGTTTATTAAATGTTTTCATTTTGGTTTTTTTCTCAGAATTCCTTAAAGAGGACCACAATATTTTTATAGTCCTTAATATCGAAAAGAGTTTCTCAGTTTTTACCCATGAAAAATGAGTGAAATGATCCCATTATGTATTACAAATATCCACCACTTGGGTTTCTTTCTCAGAAAAATCATTTTAAGAAGGTTCAGTTGCATAATTAGCAATAATTAGTGAATACAAGTGGCGTTCAAAGTTAACCAAAGCCCCTTTTTCACAAGTTTGTTTCAATACTTCAAGTTTTTCTTTTACAAAGAAAACTTGGTCAGTTCTAATTACTAAAATGTTCAAGCTTGCCTGCAGATTGGACAACTTGTGAGTCATGGTGATGACAGTAACAGTGAAACAGAAGGTTGAACTGGTGGTTCAAAGACTGGGCAAGGTTGTAGGAAATGCACATTCTGTTCTTTTTCTGCCCCAAACTTCCTCTGTGGTCTTTGGCAAGTCATTCTAGCACTTTATACAAGTGAGCCCACTTGTAAAATATAATTCAGCCTTTGGAGCTCACACACACATTGTGATAGTGATGTGACTTTCCCAAGTAACCAAAATAAAAAATACCTGGACCAAGAGACATTTTTCAGATCATTTATAAGGACAAAATCCACATAATTTTTGGATCCCAATCCCATAATCAGACCCATGTGAATGAAATTCTGAGCTTTTATAGAGTTCTATTGTTGTCTTCTTTTGTTATCTATCTTCAAAGTAGCTACTTACAAGCTTGGGACTCTGTGCTTTTCCAGACTGAGAATCAGCACTATCAATGTACTTTTATTTTTCTTACAATATAATATGAATAAACAGCTAAGACATGGACTAAATTACATTAACTGAGAAAATAACTTTTGGTGGTGTAACAAGACTATTGCAGAAGGTCCACCAAGAAAACTATTAACAGCAAGACAGAACAAAAACGAAAACAATAATGCTAGTGATAAAAAGAAGACAGCAGTGGTGAACGACTTCACCTCAGATAGGAGGATGAGGTCAAGTCTACATAGTGCTGTGAGATGAATGCAGAAATACCAGTGAATTGGATAGAATTACACAGAGAAACCCAGACAGTTATTGTCTATGCTCTGGCTCACCGGTTAAACCCAAACTCCGCAGTGGCCATTCTCCCAAAAAGAACTTTTTTCTGAAATGATGGTCATTTCTCATCTAAGTGAAACCTGGACACAAAGATGGAAAAAATCACAACTTAACAAGAAGTTCACTTTACTGGATAATAGGGCATACACACACACACACACACACACACACACACAGAGCCCTGCATTTTATACAGGTGTAATTACTGTGTGTGTATCTTGTTCCAGCATACAGGCCATTTGCTGAAATGAAACACCTAGGGGAAAGACTGTAATTATTTTCACTGCTTAAGTGTTTTTATATCTTTCTGCATTCATACATCAAGCTGAAGCCCACAGATCAGACTAAAGAGATACTTGAACTCTTAAACAATATCTCTTGTTTTCTGTTATCTTATAATTCTTAAATTTCTTGGCAAAATTATCAGGATGTTAGCAAGAGAAGTTCTTGTTTGTGTATTGTACATGTGTTTAAGGTGAAAATAGCAACTTTTAAATGCAGTTAAATAGGACAACATATAGGATTCCCATCTGCCTAAGCATGTCAGGTCTTGTACAGTCAACTCGTTCAACACATTGCATGATTTTTACATTTCACATTCAAATCTCAGTGTTGCTCATTAAATGCTGGGTCTTACAGAAATTATCGGGTTCAGAATGTCCTTATACTTGATTTAAAATTCAACTTTATAATGTCCCAGTAACAAATTTATTACAGCCAGTGGGATGTGATAATGACAGAAAAGGGTTTCCTTCCACCCAAGTATTAGAAATCCAATGTTATGTTGTATTTACCCCCATCTTCAGTTTCTCTTCTTTTTCTGGACCTGTACAGTTCTTCCTAGATGTAAACATAGATTTGGGTTACATTTTAAAGAGTTTACACACAAGTAGAAGAAAAAGCTCAAGTAGAAATACTTTCCCATGAAAAATGTGATCACTGAAAAGTATTGTAAAAATTTTAAAGCTGCCTTAAAGGACTTCCATCAAATGCATTTTGGAGAACATCTGACATAAAAAAAAAAAAAAAAAAGAAACAAATCTGGACAGAAATTGGAAAAATACGGACATCTTTCTGATGATACCTGAGACAATTTTCCCAAAAGTCAAATTTGCCTATATTTTCTTTTATATTTGACTAGATTTAAATCAGTATCAGAATAGAGGACTCTGAAATAATATTAACTGTACTACTGACTTGAAATTGTTTTTACTTCTGGAAAGCTAAGAATTTTAAAACAGGGAGTATGTTTGTATCTAGGAAATAATAGTGGATTTTGAACCAACTTTTAAGTTCACTTTCAAAATCCACTGGTCATCCTAATGTTTTAGGATTTACCTGAGAGAGGTTATGTAGTACCTCAAAACTAATAGTGAAAGAAAACTTTTCTTTCATCTTCAAAAAGAGTAACTGATGGAATACAAAATGCTTTTCTGTATTATTGAAAGATTTATTTATTTCACAGTGCACATAATAACTGTGAAGCCAAACAGCTGGAAGCCAGACCAAGTGTGTATGTTACACTCTGTACATTATTACTACCACCCCTGTTAACAACGTGCACTCTTTAACTAAATCCTTCTTGTCAAAGTGATATTTCTTTAGTCTTTGACACAATGTGATCAATGTTCTGCCACCAAAAGAAAAACAAATGCTGATGGTTTGGGGCATAGTGGCTGGAGAGTAAGTTTTTAAAAAAAATATTGATCCAAGTTGTCTACTTTTTAGTTGATCTTTGATATAATTTTATCTAGTGCTAGAAAAGCTTCACAGTAATTTGCACTAATAATACAATAATATACTATATGTTTAAAACAGCCTTGCAGGAAATAAATCGTATGCAATGTTTCCCTTTAATTTTCTAATTACATCATTGTTGGCAGGATGAGGATGAGTACACTCACATTTTTATATATATATATATTCAGTTATATAGTAAGCAACTACTACTACTTTGATGTGGAGCAAAAGGTACTGAATTCCTATAAAAAGACTCAGAGGTTTACATTGAATTTGGATGCCTACCTAGAAAGCAAGAACTTGTAGAAAGTCAGCCAATAGAATGTACCTCTAGAGACTGTAAGGCCTTCTTGCTTCTGGATGGGGCACAAGCTACTGGTCTGTTTTGTTGGGAACTTTAGATGAATCAAGGGTGCAAGGCAATGAAAAGAGATGACCAAGATGACTCCGCACCTTTAATTTTGAATGCTATGTTTACTTACTGTCAACATTAAGAAAATAACATTTCAATGAGAGAGTCTTCTTACTGAGTTACATCTTTTGAGGGTTATATTTTTCTATTTTCAATTAAATAAATATTTATTTGCATATTATATATTATATATTATATATTATATATTATATATTATATATTATATATTATATTAAATGTTGCATATTATATATGTTTTATATTTATCTCTAGTATGTGTATGAAATTATGAAGTGATGATTGCTTATTCCTCTCATCCTACTGATTTGTCTTCCTCAATGCTCTTAAAAATGTAGCAATACGAAGGAAGAGGACCGGAGATGTTTTCCATTCCCTGATTCTTTTATTTCATTCCAGCTTGCATTATTTGCAGGTTTTATACATGTCTGACTTAACATGTGCTACTAAATTTTGCCTTGTGAGTCAGTGTCAGCCTTTTTTCTCTAAAAGAATAATTCCTGACCTACTGTCCTAAATCTCCAGCCACAGCATGTTTGCTTGAAAACTGCTAGTCTGGTATGAACACAGCTCATTAGAAGACTACCATATTCATGCTTTCTTCCTCACTTCATCAGTAACACAATAACACAGCACAGTTCATTAAATAAATGTGAAGAAAAATATGAACTGCTTGTATTATGATCTAAGGATTACACTATTTTATATGGTTCACATCCAGGTAAATTACAAGCTAAATTTTGAATACAGTAAATGCAAAAATTGCAGCTGTTTTCATGCTGTCTGGCTATAGCTATCTGGCAGAGCAACCCAAATAATGGCCATGGAGAGAAACTTGAGCTAGAGAGTACATATAATTTCAAATTCCAGACACCAAGATCGAAGTAGAAGTCCAGTTTGGACCACTGTCCTTGCCGTAGTGGGTTATATTCTGTTACGGGTTTTATTTTAAAAAAAAATAGAAAAAAAAAGTTTACTATTTTCCGTACCTAAGGAGGCTGCTAATACTATTTGCAGATTCAGTGGCAAAAGGTTTTATTTGTCTTTTGAATTTTGGTCTGGATGTGCTTGCAATTCCTTATCTTTGGACAGCGGATTTTGTCTCTGCTTAAGGATTTCCGCATAAAAACAGGAGCATATTCATACGTCAAGTCATAATTTATTTAACAAGTTTAAATTTGTTTGTAAGCTCCCACATTCTCACTGTAGTTCAGTTACAGGTTTTTCCTATGTATTTACACCTCACT
The DNA here is from genome assembly GCA_013399195.1 of Dicrurus megarhynchus. Classification (NCBI taxonomy): domain Eukaryota; kingdom Metazoa; phylum Chordata; class Aves; order Passeriformes; family Dicruridae; genus Dicrurus; species Dicrurus megarhynchus. The sequence goes on along the minus strand of VXAD01002559.1, from coordinate 415,511 downwards.
CCATGATCAAGGATGTTGCAAGGAAGATCTGTGCATGGGATTGGTATGGTTATATTAAAAAAATGCTTAATTCAACATTGACAACTTCACCACATGAGGTCAAGAAGTGCTGACATAATATCCCCACAGGGTTTTTGGAAATAATAAAGGCGAAGACAAGAGAATGGAAACAGTATGTAAGACAGATAGACTGAACAAAAAGAACAACAGACTATTTTGAAGAAATTATTTCCAGGGTTCAAATGATTACTGCACATCTAACTAAAATCCAATTGTTCTCATCCGTGATCTTTAGAGCATTTCTGCTTCTCACAAAAAGTTACACAAAATATTTTTGTTTTCTGTTTTATAATATTTTAAATCAAAAACATATGAATGAGTTTTATGCAATAACATATGGAAGTCATTAATGTTGCTTTCGTTCTCAACTAAGTACTCAGTTCTGTACTCCTTAAGTAAGAAAAACTCTTACTGAAGTCACTGTGAGTTTTTCTTGCATAAAAGGAAAAAAAATTGAGTAATAAATGTAATGATCTCTAGGCTACTAAAATTGCTCAGTGACCCCTATGTCAGTCCCTTTTAATAATGTATACTTTTTTGCAGGATATAAATTCTCACTATACAGTGAGTGATTGTTTTCTGTTCAACTGGGGACCAATTTGGTTTCCACAAAATCAAATGCAAAACTCCAGCCGACCTCTACAGGAAGAAGGATTAAGACTTTTACATAGCTTCTTTATAAGAAATCTTCAGTCTCAACAGGCTGCCACCTTCTCAGTTAGCTACAGATATGTGTGGGCTGCTGTATCAGTGTCAGTCACACATTTCTTGACAAAGAGAGTGCATAAATCCTTATCTGAATATTGCAAGCTGAAAATTGCAAAAATCAGAGACACTCAAACCTCTATATATTGTCTAAAGAAAGGGCCCTATTAGCCTTTTAAGGAGATGAGTAAACAAAAAATAATCAGGTACTTTTTTTCAATCAATAAATGCTTCAAAGTACAATTCATTTTGATCTCAACTCAAGCTCACAGGAATAAATGGCAAAAGAAACCTCTCACAGCAGCAAAAGGAGTAGATTCAGAAATACTTCTGCCTTCGTGAAGTAAAATATATAGATAATAAATTTCATTAGTATTCCAAAGACAGAAATGTTGTTATATGAAGTCTCAGAATTCAAGCATTCTGCATCCAATTCTGCTCACATTCCCTGTTACTCTGACTTTTATGATAATAATACTTGTGTATTATTCTTTCATAAATTGTTCACATTGGTCATTTCTTAAAGCTATAACATCCTGGTCACTGGAAAATAAAGATGAAAATTGAATACTGGAAAATCTTTTTCAGTAAAAAAATATTAAATAGATATATTAAATGGCCTGACCTTTGTGTAATCCCTGATCTGTTGAATAAATGCACGAATGTATCTGTGATATAACACAGTATATTTGTGAAAATATATATTCAAAGGAAAAACTCAGATAGACTTAAAAATTCTCCATAGTCCATTAGAGTAAAATCTGTTCTTAGAAATTGGAAAGAAGAATTCAGATAACACTGCAGTACAATGAATACTGTTCCAGTGTTTTTCTTGGAACTGGCTAATTATTTAAATCTCTGTATATTCATTATCAGCTTTCTTGTTCCTCAGAAATTCATTGCAAGATTTGATATAAAGCAAGAGAGAAAAGAGAGAGGCAGAAAAATGAGAGGAGAGGAGAGGAGAGGAACTGCCATCTTGATGTCTTTTATAATGTGTAACAGGAATTCAATCTGGTGTCATACTGCATATCACTCACACTGTAAGTGTTGCCAAAAGNAGGAGAGGAGAGGAGAGGAGAGGAGAGGAGAGGAGAGGAACTGCCATCTTGATGTCTTTTATAATGTGTAACAGGAATTCAATCTGGTGTCATACTGCATATCACTCACACTGTAAGTGTTGCCAAAAGCAAGCTTATAAAAATTATTTCTATAGAACTTAATATATAATCTGTCTGGCAGTGAAAGAAAACCTTTGAGGTTGGTGCAAAGTTTTATTCTATGTGGAAGGTAATGAATCATCACCAAGGTTGAAATGTGCTTTGACTTAATGGAATGTGATTTTGTAGGTTGCTTCATAATATGCTGATTTTATTCTTAGCAAAATAAGTGTGAAGTGTCAGAATCTCATGGAGAATCAAATTTTCTGTATTCACTGGTACAGATGTAATCCACAAATTATAGAAATTCCAATGTGCATTTCCTTTGAAATTTTCTTTTACTGTATTCCTTGTATTTGTTCCTCTCACATGTCATTCTGTGCAATGTTCTTGGATTTGTACTTGTTTTATGAGAATCAGATTTAATCTAGATGCTATTTTGTAGGGTTCTGGGTTTGTCTTCTCTTTTCTGCCCCCTCAAATACCTCTCAACTGTAAAAAGGCAAGGCTATCAAAGTCTCCAAATACTTTACTATTCTAGAGTCAGATTTTAACATAATTCTATGCTGTTGTGATTACATATTTACTTAGACGTGGACTACACAGAAATCGCTGGACGGGAAAAGGCCAACTCAAACAATTTTCCAGCAACCTTTCCAAGTTAAATCAAAGGAAATGTTCAGGCAACAAAGAGTTCTTTACTTTAGCAACCAATGCTTAACTACCTTAGGGACTACTGACTTAGATTCCTGTTTGCTGGTAGGTTTCTCATAGATTTTGGAAAGATGTTTCTGGAAGGTCAGGAGGATAATCATTAATTTGTATGTGGCTTTTTCACATGAAATGTTTGTGAATCCTATCCTCTTTCTACTTTAATGAAAGGTTTGGTTGTGGTTTTTTAGGAACATGACTAATTAACAATTTAGTTACCAATTATCTTATTAATTGTCAGTAGCATCTAAGCATCTTATCTACAACTAAAGGTGACAAAAAAAAATCTATCTTTTCTGATGCTGACATTGCAAAACTCATAGCAATAGTATTTCCTTTATTTTCATTTGACTAGATGGTGAAAAACAGGAGAGGGTATCCTGTCTCAGTGGATAGAACAGGCAAACCTCAGCTGATTCAAGTGATGCCAGAATTTTACCCATGAGGTTCAATCAGAGGGACAAGGATTGCTCAAATGTATACGCTCCTTGAAACACTTCTTAAGAAAATGCTATTCCTCAAAGTTTATCTTTTCTTTACTGAAACGTTATTTTCTGTAACGTTGGAACATTAACCTATGTTGAAAGTGAATACAAGGTGTAAAAATTATGAATTCTATGCCACTATTTTGTTTACTTCACATTTAAAACCACTTCACGAAAAGTAGGCAGGAATAAACATTGAAAGAGAAGGTCTGGATGTCCTGTTGTAGTTTAGGAAAAGAAGCAGACTTGCTTATTAAAATAGGATGAGGTTTATCACATCATAAGTTCCCTTGTACCTGTAAAACTGTTGCAGATGAACCTTATTACCCCATTGTGGAAACAAAATTAAGTCCCACGGTTGTTATCCAGATGTAGCTGAAGAATCCCTATGTGATGCAACTGAAAGTCAAAACACCTCAGAGGAAGCTGGCCCAAGTCTGTAACTATCTTTGTATTTATTTACAAATAGAAATGTATAAAAATATGTGACACACACACGTACCTGTATATATGAACATATACGTACACACACATATTCCCTGAAGTCCTAAGAACCTAAATTTCTCTTTTTAATAATTTGGCACCTTTTCCCCCAGTTCCAGGACAAAGAACATAATTGTGTTGTGTTCTCCTAGAGACTAGAGTGCTGAGATTAGGTTTTCCATTGCTCTCTTAAGAAGATGATTAAAACAACTTAGTTAGTACCCAGAAAGTGTATAAATACCATTGTATCCCATGCTCTATGTCTCTTCATTCTACTTTTTCAATTAGTTTATATCCAATGTCATTCATCAGATTTCTTTTTCCTAGAAAAGAAAGAATCACATAGTGATAGTAGCTTTTACTACAAATACAGGAAACATCCTACTTCTCACAATTAAAGCAGAATTTTTAATGAGCTTATTGTTATAAAATCATAACAGCTAAAGACAGATAGCATGTCATACATACTAGCAGGGACACAAGGTGAATATTTGAAGATGTAATCAGAATCATTCTATTTTATGACCCATTCTGTAGAATTAGCTGGATAGGTGTCATAGGAAAATGCATATATATAATTATACACACAGAACTATAGATAATTTGTCATGGCTATTGGAATGCATGACACACACACTGAAGGATGGATTCACCAATAAACAAATGCTTTTTTTCAGTTCTCATACAGTGAGATGAATTTATTTGTCCAGCTCAACTAGAGACATGTAATTGTGGTAGCTTATCCCAAGACAAGTCAGTTCTGTGTGATACACAGAAGTAAAGAACTGACTGAAACTTCCTATGATTTTCATTAAATGCAAAAATATGCTTAAACCCATTCTTTAGCATCCTGAACATAAGCATCTGTGCTGCAGCAAAGAACCTACATAGATTATGGCAGTCAGTTTATGAGACATATGTTTTAAATTGCTTTCAATACTTACTGTAAATGACTGGAATTATTCTGTATGAATTAAATCTAATGTAATACAGATGTTGGATGTGTTAAAATTACTGGTTTAGGGACAGCAGTTTCTGAACACATTCTGTCAATAAACCTAATTCACACTCAAGAGTTTCTGCAGCTTGTCAAAAGTAATGGCATCAAATGTAACATTGCTATGCAGCAAGAGATAATTCAATATGTAACTGGTCAACATTTTACACCTAATCAGTCATTTTTGAAAAGTTTAGGTTTAAAATTAGAGTATAGTTTAGGCTTAAAATTCTTCCTTGTCAATGACTCTGATATAAAATGTGTTGTCCATCAGAATGTTTTTTTTTGTTGAACTAATCAATTCAGCATTTTCTTAGCAACACCTTGCCCTGTAAGTAATACAAGGTACCACACTTATTTCTGAGACTTAGGTCCATTTAAGATTCCCTCTTCTGCATTTCAGTGCACCCTACCTTTCTATCAAGCCTTATGATGGGCCTTATGAATGCCTGGGAGGCATTACCTGCCATATACCTGCAGAATTGAGAAACAATCTTCCATTAAAACTCTATAAAGGAAGAAAGGCAGTTCAACAAGCTGCACAAAAACATTTGGAGATGTTACACTCTTATTTAAATAGGAAGCCAATTAGAAAATGTATGTTCCTTTAATGAACTGAAAGCTCCTGACACCATTTCTGGGATTAGCATTCTGAAAGTTTAATTTTTCAACTTTGCTTAGCACAAGAACAAAACTATGGTACTATGGAAAAAAAATAATGTTTTACACCAGTTCTAGGTTTGGGCAAGCCATTAAGAATGCACATTTTACTAAGTAAAATACACATAGTAAGCATGTTTAGTAAAAGTTTAAGCTTAAAGAAATCCACTTCTTCATATTATGTCTAATATTTGAAGAGTCAAAGACAAAGTTTATTAAATTCCCTCCGTTAAACTAAGCTTCAGAAAGGCAAATAGCCCAATTATGAACTTAATTTCCACTCCCCTTAGCCCTGTGTCACATCGACCTGTTGTTAATTTCGAGTTTGTTTGCTTTGTCATAGGAATATTCATTCACAGTTTTCTGCCCTACTGAGTGATCCTATTAAAGATAATCCCATTTATTTAATCTCCTTTCTAAACAACTATTTTATCCATAGCTCTCTCTGCCATGGTCCTGGAAGTCTTGCTCTGCCTAGCAGGGGTTGCAGTGTAGGTCAGAGCTTTCCAGGTGTGCTACTGCTAGGAAAAACGTGATTAGCTGTTCTTTCCTCTTTTCCTCTGTTCTTTCCTGAGGGAGCCCACCAGTAGGAAATAAAAATTTTTCTCGGCATAGAAGAAAAAAGTATTTTATTTTCATAATCTTGGTTACCTTTGCCCTTACTTTGACACTGTCATGAGAAACAACTAAACCATGAAGCATTTTCAATGAGTCTAATAAATGAAAACTACAGGGATCAATGCTGCACTTGCCAACTCAAAAATTATACAGTCAGAGGAAACGATCACCTGCTCTCAAGGTCATATATTGTTAAAGTCTCAGACCCACTTAAATCTATATCTTTTCAACAGTCTAAAGGTACATCCCAACACTGATAAATACTGGCAAAACAAACCATTAGCATTCCTACGAATTATTCTGTAAAATCCTACACCCTTGAACTGTAGCGAAGTGAACTTCTGAAATAATTGATGTCTGCTGCCAGGTGCAGCGGATGCCTCCCCACCATGTAACAGGAAGTCTGTGCTCCTGATGGTGGGATCCCTTGGTGGGTTATTACAGTACCCCAGCCTGCTGACTCTGTCCTTTTCTGGTAGTTGTGATCTATGAGCTGTGAAACTAATAGTTTCGTTATTCATTGTGTTTCCCCCAAAGCTGTGAAAAATTAATGAACCATCCAACAAAATTCACACATTCTCTATCTAAGACTCTGATCCTTGCAAATAAATCTTTGCTGCATAGTTGGCTTTATGCCTCCCTGAACTCTGATTTTATCAGTGGTATTCTGCATAGGTCCCACACCTATGCAAGTTCATAAACAGGACTGAGCCTGATGCAGCCTCTGTCTAACGTAACTCTCTCTGTGATCCCACGAGAAGTCCACATATTCAGAAAGATGTCTTGCAAGTGTAACTCTTCGGCCAAAACAATTTTTTTAACTAATACTTATGTTCCTTAGGCTGAAACAAATATTTGCGAAAGACTTCTTCGATTATTTTCCAAAATAAAGGCTTTTAGGTAGTATGTTAGTTTGGTTTGGTATTTTTGTGGCACAAAGTAATGAATGAAGATTGTTCCTACATATTTTTTACTTTCAAGGAACTTTAGAAGCTAGAGACTCTAGAACTAATCTAACTCTAGAATTCTTCTAGCCTAGAAGACTACCTAGTGTCTTAATTCTTTTAAAATATCTACAGATAAAGAATCAAATGCACAAAATAAAATGGAAATACTACACAGTCAGAGAGACTAGTTTCAGAGATATCACTATCCATTTATCTGAATTCTCCTATACTTAATATGCAGTTATTTGTGTATCTATTGTAAAGGCATTGCAGGACTCAGTTTTGGGATACAAATTCAGACATTCTGATAGGAGGTAGGAACAACACAGAGACTAGGTACCAATGAAGAATACAGTGCAACAATATTTTTCATATCTATCCAATGGATTGCTGATGTGAACTTTCAAATCTGTCAAAGCGATTCAATAAAGCATTTTAAATACCTAAATACCTTTAGTGTTATTCAATATACCAGGCCAAAGTGCTTTCATCAAAAACAAGGAAAAAAGCAACAAAGGTGTTACAGGAATTTAACATGTATTTCATAATGAGCAAAGGGTACTAGAAGCTGGCCAAAGATATACAGGAATAATTCCTTTGAAGTCATTGAAGTCTGTCCCTTTGGCACTGAGATTTAATTTAATCCTAAATTCACACCTCCTTTGACACTATGACAAGAAGAGCATTAGTATGGTCACCCTGAAATGACACAATAGCTAGAATGATTTTTGCTTTGGTATGGGATGCCATTATTAGAACAGAATAGCTCTTACATATCCATATTTAATTACAGCAAAAAAGATTAAATAATCCATTTATTATTAATTAGCAAAATAAATACTGTGTTGTGTTTATCATTAAAGTACCTTTACCTGCCACATGGAAGTAATAGGGTAGTGCAATACAAATGAAGCATTTCTGACATCTTAATTAACAAATAATTTATTAATATAAAAACTGACATGACAGTATTTTCACCTCTCAAATACCACTTACTCATTATTGTAAGGCAAATTAATTTGTTCTGCAATTCAGTTAATGTTCTAGGCTAATTATATGGTAATGATTTTGTTACTGAAAGCTGAATCTTTTCAATCTCTGCTGAAATTTACAGGTAAGGCAGAAAAAGAGCCATGTTACATAGATTGGAGGCTAATTTTTTTTGCTCAACACAGGGTTTTTTCATAGAAGTCCTTATGAAAACTTTACTGTTATGTTTACTATCTCCTATGCAAAAAATACCTCTTCTGAATTTTCAGAAATTATTTCTTTGGATAATTTGCTCCAGTTTTCTTAATTTTTATTTAGCTTTCCTTACATAAACAACTTCATCTTCTACCAGATCCAAAAATTGTGATAACATGTCCTGCATAGGTCAATTTTGAAGTTTTAAAATTAATCACGTAAGACATTGATCATTCCCTGCAACCTAAGATTTGCCAAGATTTCCTGGTGGGACCACTCAGATTAATCATCTGCTTCTGTTCTCCAGTTCTGCCAGACCTTCTTCCTGGCTAAAATCAAAATTTATAATGGTAGAAAAAAATTAAAATAATTCTGAATGTTAGTTTCTGGGTTTTGTTAACATGTCAAATTTGACCAGCTGTGTTTTCTGCACAGCTCTGGGGGGAAGACGCAGAGACACAGGAACTTCTGCAATGTTGATTGCACCTGAAAAGCAGAAGACTGAAGGATGATGGGTCTCTGCAGGGAGTTTAAGATCAAAAGTGCATCACCTCTGTATTGATATGAAGATCCCATTTCTGTTCTGGGTCAGGTAAAATAAACCAAATTACTCCTTGTATGTATTGCATTATTTTATTCAGGAATGTTGCCCCAGGCTCATATCTCAAAAGAGTGTATGTTTAAGCCTTCAGCTTTGCAACTCTTGTAATCAAATGGGCCTGTTGCTTCAGCACAGTGGTCATTCTGATGGGGCTGAAAGGTCATGATACAATTGACTTTCCCTCATTTAAACTGTTATATTTCAGTAAAATGAACTCCTCAGGCAGAGCAGAGCAGGCAGTGTGTGGCCTCCAGGGCTGCATTGGAAACCAAATGGTTTTATCTCAGCACTTTTAAGACTGATACCACTCAATTCCCTTCTAAGTCATTCAAAGACAAAGGCTGCTAATCTTATTACCTTTGGAAAACCTTATTCCTGCAAGCAAGAAAGAAACTTTATAGGGCCAATTATTCTCCGAGTTTTAGCATATTTGACTATATTTATCTATAAATAGATTTCAAAAATTGGACATTGACGTTATTTCTGTCTTTTACACTCTGAAGTTATTTAATGATACTATTTCCATTTTATTTATTATGTCTTTTTCTTAATATTTATGCATCATCTAATAAAAGCTGAATGGAATATGTCTGTAACACTATATATGTAAGAGCTAATATCATAGAAAAAGCAAGATATTATGCTGTATTCCTGTATTTCAAATCATCTAATTAAGGGAGTAACATTCACCTGACATTTCCTGACAGAACTGATACATAAACAATGCTCAGTGTTTCCTCATTTTTGCAACTGGCATGATAATGAACACCTGTAAGTTCAATAAAAGGCAAATATCAACAAGTCCAGAGCTAGTGAAAAAGCAGGGAGGGATAACCAACACTCTAAATAATATGAACATTTTCCAGGTAATATTTTTTAAAAGGCAAGTTTTTCTCTTTAATCTTGGAACTACATGTGGAATTTCCACTGATACAAATAAAATTCCAAGCCAAAGACAGAGCAAAGTCATCAAGGCTCTCTACTCCTAGTAAAGTAATTAATACTTATTTTATTATTGTCCCACATTTAAGAAAATATAAGCATACAATATTATTGATAAAGGACAGGTGGTTTCAATACAGTTATGTTTGGATTTGTATCTGAACCTTCTCATATCTAGAAAGAGTTTTTGTTACTTTTAATACTGCTTATTCAATGATATCAAATAGTTTTACAGATATCAGTATTATATTCTGGAAAGTAGTTAAAAGTTGTGGAATGCATTTTAAAAGATGAGAAAGTGATCTACCTGGAATAATGCAACAAATAATTTCAAGAACCAGGGATAAATGTTAACAATCCCAATTGGTAATCGTGTACTCTACCCAGGCAAAGATACTTCCAGCAGAAAAAAAAAGGCTATTGCTGTTTATAACAAGTCCAACAGTTATGCTTTTATGTTAAATAAATCATCTTACTGAATTAACTAAAGGTCTTCAAGTTTACAGCTGAAATGGTCGTTTGTTGTCTACATACAGTAGGTGAAGAGCTAATGGGTCACTTTCCAGACTAGAAAAGCAAATACCATTAGTATTTTTGAAACCTATCCAAGCTCCAAGTGGTTATATAGTAATTGGTATACTGTAATAGCTGGCCTGCTGCTGAACTGAACAGGATACCTGGTCTAGACATCTAGGCACAGATGACAGAATTCTAAATTATGCTCTGCTTGTATGTATGTTGCATATTTCATACACTTAAACTGCCTAAGTATACAGTGAGCAAAAATACTAGGAAAATTCATATATTTTTTCAAGGAAATAAGTTTTTAAAGCACTTTATTTTTTAATTTAGTTCTAAAATTACTTTTTTTCATGTTATGTTTGAAGGAGTAAGGTTTAAATGTCCCAGTAATAAATTTCAGAAGGCAAGTTGTTTTTATTTTCTACTATCATCCTGTGATCTCTATTAAGTCTGGTTCTTCCTTCTCACAGCACAAAATATTTGTTCTTCTGGTGAAGATTTTCACTGAAGTCAAGGACCTAACTACAAATCTGACCTCGCCAGCAGAGATAGAGAGGAGAAAGAGCAACTTGGGATGCCTTTCCTCACAGGGAACTTCATTTGAGTTTTATAGGGCATTATGACACTCTTACAGTTGGTTTTATGATACCAAATATTTTATCGGATATTCAATATAAACAATAGCTGAGTAAAGTAGTTGCTGTTCAGGGCATTCTTTCATGATCAGATATCCAAAATTATCTAACGAAAATAGAATTAAAGAGAAAAGAGCCTATTTAAAAACATCCTGTAGCTTGATGATCAGAGGACATTCCTGAGGACATATGATAAACCTTATTTTCTGCATAAAAAGGAGGAAAAGGTGTTGTCCTTCATGTATTCCACTAACCACAGATGGAGTGCTTGGCAGCAGATAGATAAAACAGTGGAGTTGATGCCAGTAGCAGTAGCACCAGTTCGGGGATTCTAGATATGGTCCCAATATGTTTTCTTCCAGCTAGAATTATGACCTGAAGTTAACACAGCTTCATTGTTTTAATTCAGCTTTTCACATCTATCAAAACTCCAATTGCAAACTAAATCTGGAAAGAAAGGACAGAAAAGGTGACAGGTAGAGGTGCTATCTATTACAGCTTTTGTTTGCCAGGTGAAGAATGAGATTGTCAGGAATGAGGCCCCAACACTCACTTTTGAGTTGAACAAAAAAGGAGAAATTTATTTAACAAAAGGGCCCGATCCCCAGAAAAATATCTCATCCGAGTCCACAGTGATCAGAGACACTTCCAGCCAATACGGCCACAAAACCCAAAACAACCAACCCTCAGTGCCGGGTCTCACTCAGGCTAATCCCAAGTAAAAAGGTTTTAGTAGGTAGGCCTAAATCCCCAGCAGCAGGCTCTGCCTGGGCCAGTCCCTGACAAAGAGCTGCGCTACACAACCCAACAAGGGCAAAAAGAGCAGCTTTCCCTCTGTGCACGAGGTTTTATAGCGCCTTAACTCCTCCCCTCTCCGCCCACAGTCCCGCCTCTGGGGTAGAAGGCAATTGGAGGAGTTCCCCTGGAGTCCATTTAATTGGTTTCATTCCCCAGAGTGATGTAAAGTCCTGTGTCCAATGGCCCGTCAGTTTCTAGGGTGCGGTCTCTGGGCGATGGCGTCGGGGCTTTAGGCGGGAAATCTTCTCATTAAAATGCGGGGCTGTCATGGAGCCAAGTGACAGCGCACCGGACGGTTTCCAAAAATAGCACAGCTGCTCCAGGGGTGAGGGGTTTTCTCCTCTAGAACACAGATAAACTCAGAAGGATTTTTAAAAGATATAATAAAACTTTAGCCCAATAAAACTTCTGAACTTGGTTTTAAAACTAGGGAACAACATTCAACACTTAGGAACTAATACTTAACTTTTAAACCTTGAGGAAAATTGACATTTTAACATTTAAATACTAGGAAAATCCTCTAACCTCAGGAATTAGTCAACAAATTCGTTAATTTGAGAACAATCTCCATATTCCAAATTAATTACTTAAAAGCCCTCCAAAATGCGAAAGCCAAATCACTTACTTTATGTATAACAAGATCATTCTCATTCACTTTATTATTGCCAAGTAAATATTTCCCACAACAGGCTTAATAATTGCAAAGGGAATAGGTTTCCTGGGGAGGATGTGGAGTCTCCCTCCTTAGAGAGACTAAAAAACTGTCAGGATACCATTTTCAGCAACTGACTGTGGCCTCGCTGAATGAGGGAGTGGCCTTGATGAGTTACTGGGGAGGGCTTGCTGTATTGGGTGTGGGTGGCCTTGCTGAATTAGGGGGCTTGGACCAGATGACCTCCAGAGATACGTACGCAACCCTGAGTTTAACGTCCATGAGGCCAAGGGGAAAGAGTGAGTAAACATGAAGCAAGTAAATGAATGCCAGCTCTTCAAATAAAACAAGACAAGAGCAGGCCAAATTGCAAACTCCATCAAAAACCAAATAATGCCAAGACAATCTCTTTTCTTCCTCAACAACCTAATAGCCTCCTGAGCAAAGAAAAGCACTAGTCACATGTATTGGGTTTGTCTAGAAAAGCTTTTGATAATGTTGCACATGACATTACACACAACTACAGAAGCATGAGCCAGAAGTAAACAGTACTGGGTAATGCCAAAATGCCAGTCGTCACTACTAGCACCCTGTCAACATAGCTGCCTTGAGCACAGTTTCACATATGGTTTTTAAAACTTTATTCCACCATTACTCAGATTTTGAGGGGGAAAATGGGGGAAAACTCCATATATGTTTATTAGACATAAACCAAAATGAAAGAGAGAATAAGCATGCTAAGAGGACAGTATCTGAAAATGAAGTTATAAATTTCAAATCATGGTCTGAAAGGTACCACTTAGCTATATGTATCTATCACCCTTGTAAACTCATAATTTCTTACCACTAGAAGAGTTCCATATGTGTTTAGATAGAGATATATTTATTTGTATATATTTGTGTTTATACAGATACCCATATGCATGTGTGCACATGTGTGTATGTGTGTAAATGCATATTTATATGCTGTGTTTATTTGTGTATGTATACTTGAACATCAGCCAAGGGAAGTGAAAAAATTTGTCATGGACAAGATCCCCCAGGGAGGAACAGAAATTATTCTGTTCCGTGAGATCTTCTGAACAGGAGTCACATCAAGACTTCAGAAGTTTTGACAATCTGCAAGGTCCCTTAATTGAGTTATTTGCAATGTCTCATTGCAAAGGAAAAAGCTGTGATAGATCTGGTAGGCATTTGACCTTTCTACTGAACAGATCATTACTATCAGGTAAGATTAAGAGTGGTTTCCTGTTCTAGTCTGACTTGAAGCTTAGCCACACTGGGGAAGATCATATACTGCAGGAATTGATTTACTGTTGGAAACAAAAATATACTGCAAACAGTAATGTAGAACAAAATTGTATCCCCCAGCCCTCCACCCAAAAGAAAAGAATAGAAACACTCGTGAACATGCCTGCAGCATTTTCATAGCCATAAACTAACTAAATAAAAAGCATTTTTAAAATAATATATTTAAGTAGTTTGTCATCTACATGTGTTCATATTTAAAAAAAATTTTCCTAATTTTCATTCTAATGAAAATCTTGGTCCAGTAATCCTCCCATACCATTGTTTTGCAACAATTACATAGACATTCCCTAGACTTAATCTCTGACAGGAAAAAAACCCAAACAACATCAAAACCAAATAAAAAATTGGAGACTCAACCAAAGTACTGCTAAGCCAAAATAGAGTATGTGTTCCTCAGTTCACATTTCTAGTTTGTAGAATTTTGCTTATCAATTTTATCCACTGCTTTGGAATTATCAGTTACTTTCTTTAATTGAGAAAAGCGTGTGCATTTCCAAACATCAAAAATAAGCAGCAGCAGATGTATGGAAAAACAGGGCAAGCTTGCTAGCTGATTACTGCTGATTAGTGCTTCATGTTACAGTCACTGCAATTAATCTAACCAAGAAAGTGGAGAGGTTATCCAGAATGACAGAGTTAAATTACTGAATAAGGTCTTGCCAATTTACACATGTAAATCATATTTAGATGGTGATACCAGCAAAAGGAAGTGAAGTAACAGGTCATGATAGCACAGAGCTTGAGGGACAGTGTGGGTGGTTACTGGAGAGGAGACTGATCCTTTTCCAGAGTTCTCAGTTTTATACTCTGAAAAGTAAATAAGCAACTTGCGAGATTCATTTTAGAAGTGTTTCAACTACTTCAGTTTTACTCAGTAATTTCTTTTGCTCTAAGTTACGGAATATATTAAATAATTTTTTATGGCTGATTCATCCACAAATCAATCCTATAAAAACGAAATGACATGCACAGATTGACTGCACCACCTGCAGCATCTGATAAGCTTCCTTAGGCTGTCTGTAAACATGGCATCCCTTCTTTAAATAAGTCCAGGTGCTACATCCCAGAAACAAGGCACTTGATTATTCACAGCTTATTTTTCTTAGGATAATCAGTGCCTGGTGAGAAGTCAGGTCAGTTGGACCAACACTGCAATTTTTTTCATGTTACTCTATGTCCTTGGATTCCTTTCCTATGGATCAGTAAAATAAACAGGTCATGTTATCTTTTTTGAATCTTAGTATCTCAATATCCTATTCACCCAGGCAGGTAATCATCCCTTACATACATGAAAATTGGTAAAAAAAATAAAAAAAAGACCAAAAAAAAGAAAAAAAAAAAAAAAAAAAAAAAAAAAAAAAAAAAAAAAAAAAAAAAAAGAAAAAAAGAAAGAGAGAAAGAGAGAGAGAGAGAGAGAGAGAGAAAGAAAGAAAGAAAGAAAGAAAGAAAGAGAGAGAGAGAGAGAGAGAGAAAGAAAGAAAGAAAGAAAGAAAGAAAGAAAGAAAGAAAGAAAGAAAGAAAGAAAGAAAAAAGTATTTTTCAATATTCAAAACAACAAGCAAGTCCTAAGTTTTACCTTAGTAAGACAGCTATCGTATGGACTAAATGGTTTGGCAATACCTGGTATGTTTACTGCATAGAAATTCATTCAGCCTTTCAAGAAGAAGAAGCTATGGCAGGAATGTAAAAGAAAACCTCAAACAAGATGGTCTCATTATGCTCGATAGGAAATGTCAGTATGGCCTTGCTAACTTTTGCTTAGTCAGTGTAGAACATGCTGCTGAGAGGAATGCTCGCAGTGGGGGCTGCTGATAGGTAAAAAAATGCAGGGAGGGATTAAGTATTTTCACAGAAGTATAGAAATATAGTGAATTAGCCAAACACTTAAGACAGCTGTTGCAGATGTCTGTCCTTTGGGAAGAAGTTTCCTCAACACTACCTAAAGTACAAGACTGTTATACAAGATGAAAACAAGAGTGCTTGGAATTGCTTACTGGCTGGCGGTGCAACATATTTATGAGTACAAATAAAGCACAACTGAAACAGATAAAAAACCGTCATGTTCAAGTACTGAAGACTTCTAGTCATTTGTATGATTCTTTCTGAAAAGTCAATGTGAAAATGATTTATTAACTGTGTAATACGTTACTCATTAAATAGGTAGTATTGGCAAGTTAAAGTTTTATGAAGTAAATATTGATACGAAAGACATCCATAAATGATGAAAGAATGCTAGCTGAAATAAATAGATATGAAAGACCACGTGTCAAACCCGACTTCTCATTCCAGAAATTTATGACCTGAAAACCAGAAAGCATCCAATGACCAAACATTTCAAGTAATAAACATGAAAAAGCCCACTATATTAAGAATCTTAACAATATAGTCTATAAAAAAAAATTATGTTTCTTTTTGCATTTGTGTGGAAAAGCCAATGAAATACATCAGACATGGTGTGCTGACACAACCCTATAACTTCTAGGCAACTGAATTGCACCCACTTACTGAGGAAAATCAGCAAAGGTTTTCTTGTCTACTTGCCACTGAATTCTTAACAAGTTAGCACAGGTAACACATGGTAATTTATAAATGACTTAGTTCAGCAACTGCCTACATTTACAAGCTTAAGGACACCCTGTGAACTTGTATGTGAAAGCAAATATTTAACTAAATTCTACACAAATTATTGGCTTTCTTTCCTCTTTTCAAACAACTGTATTTTTCTATTCTTTCTACTGTTAATGGATGCAAGACAGTAAAAGAAGTTTTACTAGCACTACTCATAACTAAATTCACACAAGAAAAAGAAAACATTATTGACAACATACATCTAGGGAGTTTCTTAAATCAAAAATCAATTGATACAAAGCATTATCGAAGAGAAATAAAAACACAGCCTGAAGAAATAAAATATTTTACATGAATTACCAGCAGTAAATGGTAGAGAGAAAGTTGGCTTACCAAAAATGTGGTTGACCCTGCCAAGAGGAACAGCTCTTGGCAGCTGTATCAGGTTTATACATTGCAACTACCTCCACAGTACCAAGGACACAAGATCTCTGTTTCTTTTCTTAAGAGGTGTAGCATGTCAAGGTACTCAGAGAAGCTACACATCCTCAGATGGGAATTGCAATATGCTGCTGTACCAACAAAGCTTTCTGACAGGTACGATACTAAATGCACATTACATGTGCATTCTGTTCTGGAATATTTAAAGTATCCCTCTAAAATCGTATGATGAATTTATTTTAATGCCAAAATAACTGCAGATAGTTTATAATGAAATATTCTGTATGCAATGTCTGTGCAGGGCGGCTGTATCAATGTTGTTGAAGCAGAGCCTATTTGTGTAGATAAGTGAATATGCCATACAGATAGAACTTAGTAACTCATAAATAAGATCCCTAGGTACATCACTACAGATCAAATTACCTCAGCCACATCCTGGAGGGCCTCCCATGTCCTGGGGGGCATCAGGCACAGCATCACCAGCCGGGCAAGGGAGGGGATTGTCCTGCTCTGCTCTGCACTGGGGCAGCCTCACCTCGAGTGCTGGGGGCAGTTCTGGTGCCACAATATTAAAAAAACATTATCAGACATCATCCAAAGGAGGGCCATGAAAGAGGTGAACGGCCCTGAGGGGAAGCTGTATGAGGAACGGCTGAGGTCACTTGGTCTCTTCAGGCTGGAGAAGAGACTGAGGGGAGACCTCATTGCAGTTACAACTTCCTTGTGAAGAAGACTCATCTGATCTCTGTGGTGATCAGTGGACAGGACCTGAGGGAATGGCCCAAAGTTGTATCAGGGGAGGTTTAGGTTGGATATTAGAAAATGGTTTCTCACACAGAAAAACCACCGGGCACTGGAACACCTCCCCAAGGAAGTGATCACAGCACAGTCTGACAGAGTTCAAGGCACCGGGGATGGTCCGGTGCAAGGCTGTGAGGTGACCTCTATGATCCTTGAGGGTCCTTCCAGCTCAGCATATTCTGTGATTCTCTGATTCTGTAATTGTTTAGAGGCCCTTTTGTCTGCTGATCTATTGCAGTAGTCTACCATGACTGTATTTAGATGGTACGTTATGATTAAATCATTCTGTGTTTCAAACTCGTGACTCAGATACAAGTTTTCTTCTTTCTCACTGCTTAACTCTCTATTTTTTTTCTCCCCTCTAAAATCAGAGGGGATACGGAGTACAAAATAAGTTTGTGGAACTATTTTACAGTATAAGTTGTTTTCCATTTCTGTCATAATTATATCATATCAGTCATTCTTTCCCTTCCCATTTTGTGATATTTTGGGTTGCCTGTTATGGAGAAGAGCAATGAATATGCCTTAAATACAAAAGACAAAACCAGATATGTCATTCACGCCTGGTATATTTTATTCATGTTAGTATTTACATGAATGTGGGCAGCTGTTGAAAGGCCTTTAAGTATAATTTGAACGCATTAATTGTAACCTCTAAAAACTGAGGTCTGGGGAGATACGCATTTTTCCCTCTACTTATCAGTTGGGAAAATCCATGACTATATATGCATCAGTAATTTTAACACAACTACGTTGTTCTTAGTGATTGTCTAGTATGCATCAAAATTTCTTATTTGATTAGGGTCACTTATTCAATTCACTTGCTACAGTGCTGGTATCACAAAATTTTCACTAAGAGGCACCTGCCTCAAGAATTTTTCAAAAAAATTTTAGCCATTACCAGAGACTGCATGTATCATGACCCAAAATTATCCTATTACACAAAAGTTCTCCAGTTAAAAACATTGTTTGTGTGTGTTACAACAACCAGAGCTCTTATGTTGCTTGCAATTATTTATTTTAGATAACAAAAGGAATTGCAAAGACATGATTCCATGGGGTACATTTCTTCCACTCACTTTAACGACTGTAATAAAAGAAGCCAAACAAAATAAAAGGATAAAGCTGAAATGTACTGGAATTGGAGTGAATATGAAATAAAAAATACAACCTCTGATGTGAACACTGTCAAAACCTTTCTATGTTTTACAGATGAAAAGGAAATGGCAGTGAAATGAGTGAAGTTGAAGTATTAGGCTAATATTTCATCTCCTGCCAAAAAATCCAAACCAAACCAGAAAAGAAAAACCCAACAAAACCCCACAAAAACAAAAACCACATAAAACCCCCCACAACCTATTAGTCTCGTTTGACTACTACCCTGCACATGAAATAAACTTTGAAATGTCTTAAAGATGTCAACTAAATGTCCATACCTCATTAATAAAGATGGAAGAACCTTGCCATGAACTTGCAGAGGCATTGACTGTGTGGTCTGTACTCTGAAATATTTTCTCTGTCTGTGTATTAGTAATTCGCATGATTTAGATAGCAATTCTAGAAATCTTAAACACTGCTACCCCCTGCTGGTTAGTTTACGTTTGAATCTACTAGCTTGTCAGCAAAGTAAGAAAGGAGAAAAGGAAGAAAAGCATATTCTGAAATGCTTTCAAAAAATAATTTTGCTTTGCTATTCCATCAACATTGTCTAATTCATCTTTCTATTGTCATAGATGAAAAACTTTAGTGTCATAAGTTGAAAAATCCTGCTATTTGCAGAAAGAGCCACTGATAGTAAGAGCAGCCTGTGATTACTTTCCTCCATTTTCGCTTTTATTCCCTGTAATACACCTTGTAACTAGGTCACTGTTGTCTTCTGTGTACAGTCTGCCATGTTAGAAGAGGCAAATATGCCAGTACTCCATATTAGTCTTTTACCAGCTGGGACAGTGTTGAATTCATTGTTATGGTGTCTGTAGTTCAGAAAAGAAAAATTTTAAAGTTTATTGAAAAAGTTGAAATAATTGTCATCAGTATTTTCTTTGCATTAAAAAGACAGACATATAGTAGTTGTCGTGACAAGTGGACCTTGCAGGGTTATGGCAGGAAAAGTTCTTACACCTAATGTTAATAAAGTTAATGATAATAATATAATTCCATGTTTAAAAACTTACTGCATCTGCCTTAGCAATTAGCAATTCATACATAAAGGAAAACACTACAATCACTGAAAAGTATAATGTAGAAAATTGCAGCAAATCTCTCCTAAAATTATTTCTAACAAAATTGTGGTATCAAGAAATTCCATTAAATATCCAAATAAAGAGGAACAGAAGACCCTGTTTAACTACCTGCTCAGAAAAAAAACCCAGCCAGTGGTGTCTGGCAGTGAAATCCACAGGCAAAAGAACAATGAGGAGTCTACGACAAGCTGCTTGGATCAGGATCTACACTCCTTCCCATTTCCTTCATTTTCAAAGCTAGCATTATGTTCCAACCCAGATTACAGGATCAGATCAGAATATCCCTGGAGTTCAGGTACTCTTTGTTGACTCCAGCCATCTTTAAATAAGGTAATTTGTCAAAAACTGGGAAAATGATGACCAAGGCTGGTGATGCAGTTTGTCTAGTTCATCACCAAAGAACTGTATTGCTGCATATTCCTCAGTAACATTAAATTAGTCTGTAACTTTTCCCAGAATTCTGTAAAAAATTCAAGATTTTGGAATTTCCCTCAGGTCAGAATGAGATGTTAGGCTAGTTCCAAGTTGACTTAACATTCTTTTAGTTTCATTCTCCATGTATTATAATGTTAGTGTTTGGCACAAAATACAAAAAAGTCTCTGTGCAAAATTCTAAATTGTCTAGTGCTCATGTATGATACAAGTGTAAATTCACTGATTAATACCAGCCAAGTCTTGCTGTGGTATAATAAAGAAGAGAATCTGAGCCTTCAGTTTTTGATCGAAGGGGGGAATTTTGCCATTATATTCTTTCTTGATTTATGATCCCATCAAAAAAGACCAGACATGAGCTTACAGAAAAAGGTACATTTAAACTTTACATTTTCAAAACATTCAAGTGCCTGTTTTATTTTACCCCTTTAAGTTTTCGTTTTGGTGAGAAGAGAAGCAATCAGACAACCAAAAACAAAAGACCAAAATATATTTTTTGCTGTGATCCTTCCAGTTGTGTTAAAAGCAAGGTATGCTAGCAACCTCATAAAAATACCTCTCTGCATTTGTAAGATTTCTAGACCACTTTGTATACTAGACGCTCTGACCAATTACCCCTTTTTTAATGCTTATATTAACAGAATACATGTATTTTTGTTGTATTAGTCAGTAGATGCCATGATGCTTGGATAGCTTCTGAAATTGAATACATTTACCCAGCATTTCCTAAAAGCATGAAATCTTTAAAGTAATGAAGTAAGAAAAGTGCTTTTAGCCATTGAATATTCCTGGCTAACCAATTTGGAGAGTAAGTGAATTAAAATGGACTACCAAGTAGAGAGAAGAGCAATAACAAGGGGTCATTTGAGGTGTAAGTTCTGCTACAAAACATGTTAAGGATAGCATTGCCTGCAGTGGCTTATTTCTGCTCTTCTTGCTGTCAGAGGGGAGAAAAAAGCCCAGGGTTAGGCACTTTTAAAAATTCTACCCTAAGCGTTTAAAAACACTTATGACATGGTGACCAGGCCTTTTTTTTCCTCTTTCATCAGTGCTAGTTCCAGAGCAATAGAAACAAGAAACTAGTTAGGGTATGCAGTTACCATGTTAAAAATATTTTTGTTATGATTTGATGCTCTGTGGCAGAGCTGAACCTAAAACTGGAAGTTTCCCATCTTACATCCACACATGTGTCCTACTGAGGGATCTAGCAACATGTGCTTTACATGGGAACATGAAACTCTGTCATTTTGTGTGCTGAACAGAACAAGCTCCAAGAAGCAAACCCTTAAAAGTTTGGAAAAGGTTGTTCCACTGCATCAGTTGTTCCACATTTGGCTCTTTCCAAATACGTCCGGAGGTTGCTGCTATGCATACTAACTAACCAACTTCTTCTCAGCTGAGCCTGTTCAGAGTGGCTTTCATATTCTATATCTGGAAAAGAACCCAAACCCCAGCACTTTAACAAGAGTTGGATTGTTTAGACTTGTGTATCAAAGAGACTTTAGAAATAAACTCAGCATATAAATGGTACTATTTTATTTCTAACAACATCGCAACATCTGATTCATTTCTTCAAATAAATTTCTCTTTGGCACAACTTGCACATATCTGAAAACCACCATGTAATTTGGCACAATGCTACACAGTTGGCAGCCTCTGCTCAAGAAAGGTCCAGAACTAGAACCGTGAGGGATGTCACAAGCCAGCACTGAGGTGCATTAGGAGAGTTGCATGGGGAGAATTTCAGAGAGGTTGTTTGCACCATGTCCAATCAAAGCCATTGCTATTATTTTCTCACTTTCAGGAGCATTGAAGTCATGTAGAAAAAATGCATGTGTGTTTCTAAGCTTTTCTCACTCCATTCAGAGTGCCCCTCCCCACCTCAAGCTCCCTTAGGAACTAGAATTTTCCATTTCCCAGAAGACATTTTCAGAGTTGTAACCTTCAGCATATAGAACTGTAAAAGTATTTTTATTTACAATTAGTCAATACAATCATTTAGGAAATTCAGGCATTTGACATTTTATTTGGGCATCCATCACAGCCTATATACACACTGAATAAAGTCCTGTCTCATAGTAATTTCTGAAGTTATGTCCAGCAAAATTTTGCATGGTGTAAAATAAATTGCATTTCAGTTGAGGAAAAAAATAATCTCTTCTGTGTGTTTATTACCTAAGTGTGCAGAAGAGAAAAGTAAAAAAAAAACAAAAGAAACCCCCCCAAAATACAGACAACCAAACAAAAGAACAACTGAAACCTAAAAACAACAACTTCACAAGCATTTAAATTCTACAAATGATTAAAAGTTGTAGAATTACAACTGATTAACTTCATATTCCTATTTGAGGAAGGAGTGATGTTGCGATCTACCCGGTTGGTTCTAACTTGCATATTCCCATGGAAAAGATTTTTAAAAAGTGTGTAGAAGTGACACAACCCCAACACCAGTGCTGGACCACCACCTATGGCCACTGCCTGGCGACACAGAGGCATTAGCCCATGTGGAAAGTAGCACCTCAATTGTAGCAAGGGCATTTTTATTCCACAAACTGCACCGCAAATGATGAACCAAGTTTGCTGAAGTTTGGTTCTCAATAAAATGTTTCTCAACTGCTTTACAATAATTAGAGGCCAAAAAAAAAGAAAAAAAGATAATATTTCATGTGTTATTTAATACTAATTAATTTTATATTAGTTTGTTGATTTTTTTTAATTCTTCTTAGTTTCATTGTAATTTGATTATACTTTTTAACGAGACCCCTGAATCTTCACACTGCTACTGTGGCCGGTGGCAATATTACAGAAATATTTAACACCTTTTAAAAGAAATGGGATTTTGAAAAAAAGCCTTCTATTTGTGGTCCAGCGGAGATTTTGGAGGCTGCTGAGGAGGTGAGATAAGGAGGGGACGTAGCCCCCCCGGCACCTGAATGTATGACTTGAACACCCCTCTCAAGCAGTGTGGTAAGTGGTTTGATTTCAACCATGTGACATTTTCATTTCAAGTTCTGTTTTTCAGACACATCTTTGAAAGAGGAGAATTCCCCTGAAGGCCAGTTGGATGAGCTTGAAAGTGCAGAGTTTACCCGGAAAGTTTGCATGAAAATTACTGCATTGTCTACATTATATATTCTCGACTAATATTTTCCCCTACTATTTCGGTGGAGAGACCACAACTAGACCACACTGAGCCATGTGGAATTAGGGATCTGTATCTCTCCTGACCTTTTGGAAATTCTATTTCTCTTAGAAAACATTATGCACAGAAGTACACATCTGTCAAGATACTTCTGCATTTCCTCCAGAAAATAAATCTTGCCAATTATAAACGTCTAAGGAGAGAGTGACACACAGTGAGGAAGAAGAAAGGCAGCATGGAGGCCTATTCCTGCTCCTTCTGCTTGTTCTTGAGAAGGTACTTGATATTTCATAGGCTTTCTGACAAGGTGGGATTTCTATTCCATTGACTGCACAGTCTTAATAGGAAAGAATTTCTTACCTTTCTGAAGAAATCACTGTAAAGTAAAAAGATGAGCTTCTTAAATACTCCTAGGCAAGCTGATTGCCTGTGATAATTAGTGAGTGGTTCCTGGTCAGTGCAGGGAACAGGAAAGCAGCTTATATTAATCCAACTCAATAACTTCAGAGGAACAATTTTTTTTTTTTTTTTTTAAGATAAAGCAATCAGTAAAGGACAAGCATAACAAATAAAAAATGCAATTCTTACAAACACATGCCACCCTTACAAAACTGTTCTGAAAGATTCTCAGGTTTATCTGGTCAAGACTGTTTAATGAAGTGTGTTCACTTGTTCATCACTTATGCTCTTAAATAGCATAAAAACATACCTCATCCTGTTCTTTCTTACTCTAATCAAACCAGCTGCCTTTAAAAGAGGTTTGTTTTTTTTCCTCAGACCATTCAATTTTTGAATCTTTTAATCAGATCTAAAAGCTTTCTGTCCCTACTTCTGGACTTGTCTCCAAAGAGCTAGGTTTAAAAATGTGTTCATTTTACTCCTGCCATTACTCCACCACCACCTTCCATGCTGTGGGTTTGGTTTTTTAATTCTTTGATATTGGCCATATCCTCCGTCTTCTGGAATACCACAGAAATGTCTTTTCAATCAAATACTTACATCAGAACCTATCACTGAAGCAGGACATGTTGTCTAAGTTGCTGCATAAGGCACTTTATTTCAAAAAGCCATCTTCCAGATAATATTTGCATCTTGGGAACTGACATATTCGAGGGTATGGTTTAGTTGGGTTTTTTTAAACACATATGAAATATAAATTTGTATTTGAAGAACTATGCCTTTCTCTAAGTTTTAAAAACCATTCAGCCATGTGTTTTCATCAGTAAGAAGAGCAAATCAATAAGGGTGTACAACAGAATGTGGTTTTTCATGGGATCTTTCTACAGTAAAGAAGGTTGCTTTAAAGGAAAAATTATATAACACCATACTAAATTCATGAGAAAAAGCAAGTAACATGAAATACGTTAATAAAATGACCTGAAAATGTGTGTAAGGTAGCAGCTTGCTTAATAAACTTAAAAAATCTTTAATTACAAGGGCCAAGGGAAGAATGGGAGAAACACCTGACTAAATCACAAACACATCACTAAATCACTAAACACCTGGGCAACAAAACACAGGATGAATGAAAGACAGTGTCAGTAAACACAAGGTGATGAAGGCAGGAACAATCCCAACTCTACTTACAAAAAGGGAGGTGAAGGCAAGTGTCCATTACCACTCCTGAAGCAGGACTTAGGGGCTACAAATTTAATAAAAGCATTATCTTCTTCCTTTTTATAAGCCTCTTTGTAGTACTAGAAGGCCACAATGAAGAGAAGGCTCCCTTAGACACTTTCTCCTCCAGGCTGAACAACCCCAGCTCTCTCAGCCTGTCTTCACGTGAGGTGCTCCAGCCCTCTGATCATCTTCATGGCCTCCTCTGGACCTGCTCTAACAGGTGTACATCTTTCTTGTGCTGAGGACCCCAGAGCCAGATGCAGAACTCCAGGTGAGGTCTCACAAGGGCAGAGTAGAAGGGGATAATTGCCTCCCTCAACCTGATGATCACTTCTCTTTTGATGTAGCCCAGGATATCATTAGAATTCTAGGCTGGGAGTGTACACTGACGGCTCATGTCCAGCTTTTCACCCACAAGAAACCAGAAGTCCTCCACAGGGCTGCTTCGGTGTCTTCTCCCAGTCTGTACTCGTACCTGCAATTGTGCCAACTCAGGTGCAGCACATGGCACTTGGATTTGTTGAACTTCATGAAGTTCTCATGGGCCCAATTCTCAAGTTTGTCCAGGTCCCTGTGGATGGCATCCCACCCTTCTGTTGTGTCAGCCGCACTGCTCAGCCTTGTGTCATCTCCAAACTGGCTGGGGATGCACTCAATCCCACTGTCTGTGTCACTGATGAGGATATTAAAGAGCACCAGTCCCAAGAGAAAGCCCTGAAGGACATCAGTTGTCACTGGCCTTCATTTGGACACAAAGCCTTAGACCACAGCTGTCTGGCTGCATCCATCCAGCCAATTTCTTATCCACTGAATCAAATATATGATCAAGTCCATCTATCAAATCCATGTCTCTCCAATTTGGAGATAAGGATGCGATGTGGGATCATATCAAAGGTCTTACAGAATTCTACATCTGTTGGTCTTTCCATGTTGACCACTGCCATCACTCCACCACAGAAGGTCACCAGATTGGTCAGGCACAATTTGCCCATAGTAAAGGCTGTCTCAGGTCACATCCTTGTCCTTTATGTGCCATAGTGTATCTTCTAGGAGGATCTGATCCATGATCTTCCCAGACACAGAGGGGAGGCTCACAGGTCTGTAGTTCCACAGATCTTCCCTTCCCCTCTTTTTAAAAATTGGAGTGATGTTTCCCTTTTCCAGTCACCAGGGACTTTGCTTGAGCATCATGACTTTTCAAATACGATGGAGAGTGGCTTGGAAACATTAGAAGTCAGCTCCCTCAGGACCTTGGGATGTATCTCATCAGGTCTCATCAACTGGTGGCTCTTTAAGTTCAGGTAGTTCTGAACCTGCCCTTTGTTTGTAGAGGGAGGGACTTCACTTCCCCACAAACTCTCTCTGATGAAAGAAAATTTGTGCAGCCAAAGCTCAACTGGAGTTGAAGCTGGGCAGGACTTTGGGGGAAAATAAATAGAGTTTTTTTTCAAATATATTAATGGCAAAAGGCAATGTAGAAATTACATCAGCCAGTTACAGGATGAGGATGGTCATCTCACAAACAGGGACATGGACGAGGCAGAGGTGTTTAATGCAGTCTTTGCCTCTGTCTTCAACATGGATGACAGACCAGGGGGATCTCAGTGCCCTCAGCTGGAGGACCATGGCTGCAAAAAAGATCAGTTTCCTGTTGACCCTGAACTTGTACAGGATCTGCTAGCTAATGTTGTTCCAGTTTTTAAGAAGAGCAAGAAGGAGGTCCTACAGGCCTGTAAGTCTTCTTCAGTGCCCAGTAAAATCATGGAAAAGATTATTCTGGGAAGTATCAAAAAGAACAATGCAGCCATTGGTCACACCCAGCACAGTTTCATGAGAGGAAAGCCCTGCTTGTCAAACATAGTTTTCTTCTAGGATAGGAAAACCCATCCAGTTGATGTAATCTTTTTTGGTTTCATAAAGCTTTTGATACCATGTCTCTCACAGGATCCTTCTGGAGAAAATGTCCAGCACTCAGCTGGATAAACACATCATGTGGTGGGTGAGCAGCTGGCTCAGGGGTGAGGCACAAAAGGGTCACAGTGAATCAGACTGGGGACCTGTCACTGGTGGGGTTCCACAGGCTCCGTCCTTGGCCCAGTTCACTTGAACATCTCCATAAGTTACCAGATGCAGGACTGGAAGGAATACTAAGTCAGTTTGCTGATGACACTAAACTGGGAGAAGCTGTCAACTCCCATGAGGGCAGAGAGGCCCTGCAGAGAGACCTTGNTGTAAGAGGAGCAGCTGAGGTCACTTGGTCTGTTCAGCCTGGAGGAGACTGAGGGGAGACCTCACTGAGGTCTTCAACATCCTCACAGGGAGGGGCAAGCACCAATCTCTTCACTCATGTGACCAGTGACAGGACTCAAGAAATGGCATGAAGCTGAATCAGGGGAGGCTTAGGTGGGATGTCAGGAAGAGGTTTTTCACGCAGATGGTGGTTGGGCACAGGAACAGGCTCCTCAACAAAGAGGTCACAGCACCAAGCCTGACAGAAGAAGCCTGACCAAGAAGCATTTGGACAATGCTCTCTGGCACATGGTGTGATTTTTGGGGTGTCCTGTTCAGGGTCAAAGGTTGGACTCCATGATCCTGATGGGCTCCTTCCAAGTCAGGATATTATATAATTCTACAATTCCAAGCTGAAAAGTAGCAGAACTCAAGGTAAACTTCTGAAATACCCTTAGGACCTCCCACTCCTTTAACTGCATTCCTCAGAGGATGCTTGAAACCTCCCTGAAATGTGCCATTCTTATTTCAGTGTAAATATAGCCTGAATACTAGAAAATAACCACCTGCTGGATATATATCTCCTGAACCAAAAGAAGTAGTTGACCTTTACTGGAATAGTATGCCTCAAGTTTACTAGAAATTGTTATAAAAACAAAGCCATGGGAATTTTCTGAAGTTTGTGCCAAGTAGTCCTTAACAGTTACCACCAGAAAACGATTAATAACACAAAGCAACAATAATTGATGCTCTAATATTTCTGTGTTCACTTACCTCACATTAGCAAAAACAGACTTCTAATTTACAGATTGCATTCTTTAGCCGCTGAAGACCATGTGATCCCTCACAACATTGCCTATTCTTTACATATGCCTTTGGTTTAGGCAGATCACCAAAACTCTCTTGATGAAAACATTCAGGTGTTTGATTCATACTCTGTCAAGAAGTCATCCCAGAGAAGAGGCAAGACAAAGCTCTTACTTAATTTAGTGAGAGTTTCTGAGTGAAAGAGCTTTTCAGCAATGAGAGGTCTGGAAATGCAAGACTTAAGATATGAGTACTCATTTTCTCTATGTAAAATAGGGGAATAACTTAAGACCTTTTAAAAATTAATTTTTTTTCAGCAAAGTTTGCAGTCAGGATTGTACCTCAAATCACCTTTTAACCAAAACTTCTAGATGAAGGCTTAGAACATTCACTTCTGAGCAACTTTCAGGGACAACATACCCCAGGCTCCTTCTTGCACCATTTCCCTTTCTCTGATAGAAAATACTTCTCGGGTTCCTGTCTCATCCATGTCACCATGGAAGTATGGATAAAGCTTTTAGCTCTGTTTTTCTAGACAAAATTAAAGGAGGTATTGTTATTGCAATGTGGGTGGCCTGACCCTTGACAGTGATTACAAAGGAAATAGGTGCTCTGGGACCTAATGTCCAAAATTGAGATCTGTGGCAGACAGGTGGCTGGTAGTACAAGGTACATGGTCAGATCTCATTCAGCAGAGACCAGACATATAAATGCACACTGTACAAAACACACTGAACATGTCATGCCTTAAAGGATCTGTGCTATCTGATTGTTTCCCACACACCTTTATTATCATCTCTAGAAACCAAGCATAGTTGGTATCAGTGTATCAATTCCATCACTATTCAAATGGAAAAGCTTTCCTTCAGAGACCTTTGATATGCATTCTTAAAACAGGGAGGAAGTAAACACCAGGACAGTTTTATATGTAGCTTTTTCTTTAGGAAATGTCTCCATAGGGTTGTTAGATCATGGTATACAAGTAGATACTTAAATCATTCTGTGGCCTCTGAAATGCATAAAGAAATTAAGGTGCTTCACGTTTGTCCAGCCTGTGTTTACTGACTGCATCTTGGCAATGAATATGTTGTTTTCCACCAATATTTCTTTGCCAGGTCATAAGCTAAAAGCTTCTTGGCTATGTTTCCTTGTAATAAATTTCCCAGAGAGAACCTCAACAATTTTCTAGTGAAGGCCAAGCATGGTGGTAACAAAAAGTAGATTTTTCCTGATTTTTTTAATTTCAAATTTATCTTCCAGTAAGAAAAATAGTATCTTTTTGTTTAAAGAAATCACAGAAAACCAAATCAGCACAAGGTAACAGAGAGAGGTCTTAAGGAATTTAAAAGTAAGATTTTGTCCCAAGGTTAATAAAATCCTATTTCTTCGAATTACTATGTACTATCAGATTCTACATCTTTTCTCAGGAAAAAAAAAGTATAAAAATCAGCTAACATTATAGGGGAGAATTTGAGAATTTAAGGACTGGTCTTCTCTATGTGAAGTCACTGTTTTCAGAAATCATATTATTACATCAAACACATTTGCATGTTTATCACTTTACCTCACATCAGAGCTTTGAATCTGGCCTTTTTTGCATGTCCAGCTATAAAGATGCCCACACTGAGGTCCCAGATGAAAACATCTACAAATCACACTAGTTCATCTGTAAATACAGATGTTTTGTAAGCCTAGGCTGGTTATACCTCCAAGGGTTAAATATATCCTGTAAAAGCATTGTCCTCTGAATCCAAATTCACCTGTGAAGCATTGCCCAATTGTACTTTGCTCCATCTCTTCACCTTTTCAGCATTTAATGCATTCCAAAGTACTGCATGTGCCTGTTTCCAGAGTGTCTTCCTCACATGGTTACTGATTAACCTATGAGTGCACTTAAATGATTATCCTGAGAGCAGATACCTTCAAGGCCCTTGTGACTTTTATTAACAGAATGTGGTCGGCCTTTGGAAATCACAATCCAACCATAGTTGATTATGCCGCTCTGAGCACATTATTTTTAATTTCTGGAAGTGTGTGAGAAAGAGCTTATTGTCCACTATACATATATATTTCATGTATTACAGCAACTATTGGTTGAAGTAACTTCTGTTACCTTACCTTAAGCACAAAATTACTGCTTTTAAGATGTGTGGGCAGCCTAGATCTTCATCATGAAAAGAATATCAAATGTTCATTAAATTTTAAGATCAAAATCTGTGTATTACAGACAGAGCATGTGCAATCCTTTACATTAAAGAACATTAAAAAATGTACTTTAAATTGTTGTTTGCATCCACTCAGTCTGAATTTGAAAGCATAATACTGTTTCACATCTTTTTAGGCATCTATTAATTCATGGCCTTAAAATCCCCAAAAGCACCATCAAATATATTGACAAAAAGAAGTATCACTCTGAAATTCAAGAAATTGTAGTAAGTGAGTTGCCATAACTAAGTGGAAGATTAACATAACTAATTAGATTAACAAGAAGATTAACACATAAGTAGTTCAAGAGACTGTTTACAAAGTAACAAGCAGAATAACAACATTGTGATCATGAGTCCCCTCTCTATTATCATATTTATCCATCTTTTAAGAAGTGGTAACCCCATGGCTACTGGTCTGCTAAACTTCAATTTAAACACAACATCTGTCTCTCCCATATTAACTCCTCACATGTTGTCTCTGGCTGGCTGCTGAGTTTCCACTACAGTATGCTGGGGAAACTGGCAACGGGGGCAACTGTGCATTCCTTGGTTTGCTTCTGCTATTTACTACCCTTCCAGATCATGTTTTCTTCAGGGTCAGTCTCGAAGCAGACCTCATGTAGCCAGAAGTGTACCTATCTATGTCTTCCAGCTGTTAGGAGTCTGACTCTTAAGTGTCCCCCCTGTATGGCTGCTTAGTTAAGAGAGTCAGAATGAGCTACTGTCCACAATCAGACTATGTGGACTCACATTTTCCGTGCTGCTACATTTTCCAATCAGCTGTGCTTCTGTAAAGGCAGCAGAAAATACTGTTATCATCTGCAAGACCACAAAAGAGGTATTAGCATGGGGGCTGCACACTACAAGTGTCCTAGTGATACATGTGTAATGTCGCATTAGAGCAGAACCAATATGCCACAAAATTGAACAGCACGTCTCCAGCAGAATTTGTATTTAAACATAAAGATTTATAATAGACATTAAGTTTTTTGAAAGTACTCAAGGCCTTATCACTAATTTAAGTTAAGAAGTAATTGTTATCACTGTCAAGGCACTGTAATTGAACGCTAACCAATGCTAATGGAATCACCAATCATTCCAGTTAAGAGCGAACTACACCAGAGATTTGCAGAGATTGGGGTTTTTGTGCAAAAAGCTATGAAGGTAAATGAATAATCATAGAATCATAGAATGGTTTAGACTGGAAAGGACCTTCAAAGATCATCTAGTCCAACCCCTTGCCATGGAGCTATGTTCCATAATCTGCTGGGAGGGACACTGGCTTCTGAAGACGAGACATTCTAGAAGTACTAAAATGCTATGAAGTGTCACCAAAACCCCCCAGTTAAGGCATGTGAACGGGTGTGTGTGCTTGCGTGCTTGCTGGGGGGATATAAAAATAGAAAACAGAGGAGTTTTATAGTTAGCCTTGAACATTCAGAGTTTTCAGTTCAGGATTGCTACAAGTAAACTGGCTTTACCTATGCCAAGTAGAATAGCAAGTTAGGAATGAATGTAAAGAATAAATTAAATTTAGACTTTCCTGTGTGATAAACTACACTTGCAATGAGATGTCCCAAAGAAACACTAGTACTTACTTAAAATGTTCAGGAGCACATGTAATTTTGAAATTTTAAAAAAAAAAAATTTGAAAAAAAAAAGTCAGGCTGAAAAGCAGTATAACTGAAGTTTAATTGGCTTACTTTAATGCATCAGAAGTCACATTCTGCTGAAAATTAATTTATTTTTATCTAAGATTTCAAAATGTGGTACCTTGCTTTAATGATGACGTATGTTTCCATTTACATATGAAAAATTCAAAGATGTGTAATCCTGCAAAAAAATACCCTTGAAACAGAATTATTGTAATGTCATGGGAAAGAACATATTCAATATAATTCAATGATCAATATTCATATTCGTGACATGTGGAAATACATGTTTACTTTCAAAGGTAATACCGCTTAACATAGTTTAAAAATAATAAATTAAATATTAATTTAAAATCTTCATTACAAAGCCAGCATGAAACAAGCAAGCAATCTCTACCTTCCTTTTATCTCAGGTACTCGGAAAACAGAAGAAAAATTGAAGAGAACTGAACTGATTTCTGTTTTCCTTCATAGGACTAGAGGTACCAATGTGACTGATTTTGTCAAATGTCATTTTGTTTTAATGGGTTTTAAGTCTCTTATCAACCTTCCCTGCTCAACCCAGCTTTTCCAGTTTATAATTTCCTGTCCTGCAGACAATTTTTCCTGAGGTTGAATACTTAATTAATTACTATTCCCTTCTTCTCAGACAATAGTAAATGATGTCAAGAGAGTCAATTCTTAAAAACAGGCAATGAGACAGTATGGAGGAACTAATGGTAGACTTACTAGAGCTAATAACCCTGGAAAAAATGAAAGCATTGCTTCCTTCTTTTGTCATCCTTACTTGCTTTCTTTCAAGCAAAGATGAAAGAATACAATGCAACAAGTCATCCTCCTATACTACTACGTGGGTATTTACAGGCATGTGAGCTGAAAGATGAAAAAAATTTGTCATCAAATTTTTGTTTGGTACTTGCTTTCTTTATGTATGGAATGTTGTAAATATCTGATTACTGATGTTGTTAGGCTACATGATAAAGCTCATATGCACAACCGCCAAGGAGCACAGAGTGACAATGGCAGGAGGGGGACTCCCCAAATAATATCCTGTCCTGGCTGCACCTCCCCATCAGAGGCCCACAGCACAAGTCCTGAGGAGACCAGTGGCAGGATGGCAGGCAGGAACCCAAAACAAGGCCTCCTGAAGAACAAACCACCTTGCCATGGCCCTCCCAGGGTGGTCACAGGACCACTCCTGTCAGCATCCAGCAAGAAACCCATCCCCAGCTATCAGGAGCACCTCCACGCCATGCTTCTCACTCTCTCCTATAGATTGGTGTCACTGAGGAAATTTTGGCTGTTTTGATCATGGGATAGTTTCTGTGGCATCAGGCCTGCTGCAGACAGGTGGGATCCACCTGAATAAAAGGGGAGAAAAGGATTCTGCCCATAAGTTGGCAGTGCTGACTGAGCAGGCTTAA
Source organism: Dicrurus megarhynchus (assembly GCA_013399195.1). Lineage (NCBI taxonomy): Eukaryota > Metazoa > Chordata > Aves > Passeriformes > Dicruridae > Dicrurus > Dicrurus megarhynchus. Next base: position 382,473 of record VXAD01002559.1, on the reverse strand, counting down.
AGGGGGAAAGGGACTAGATCAAGCTAGCTAGAGATGCTATTATTGGGGGTGACATCGACAGCCCTGCTGAAGTGCATCTGCACCAATGCACCCAGCATGGGTTACTAAAAATGGAAGCAGGAAGCTGTGACGTAGTTATCACCATGGAAATGTGGTGGGATGGCTGGGGTGCTGCAGTGGATGGCTACGAGCTCTTCAGAAGGGACAGGGGACAAAGGAGAGGCGGTGGGGTGGCTCTGTGCATTGGGGAGGGTTTCGACTGCACAGAGCTCAGGGGCAGTGGGGATAAGGCTGAGTGCCTGTGGTGACAATCAGAGGGATGGCCAACAAGGCAGAGATCCTGCTGGGAGTCTGTTACAGACCACCCAACCAGGATGAAGTGAAATATTCTATCAGTGGATGTTTCATGACCTCTAGCCCTTGCTCTTGTGGGAGACTTTAACTTGCCAAATGTCTGCTGGAAAGACAACACAGCAGAGAGAANAGGAGGATCCAGGGAATTACAGGCCTGTCAGCCTGACCTTGGTGCCCGGGAAGGTTATGGAACCGATCCTCTCGCATGTGGCACATGGCATGTACAGGACAACCAGGGGATCAGGCCCAGCCATCACAGGCTTAGGAAAGGCAGGTCCTGCCTGACCACCCTGATCCCCTTCTGTGACCAGGTGACCCACCCAGTGGACGAGGGAAAGGCTGTGGGTGTTGTCTACATGGATTTCAGTAAAGCCTTTGGCACTGTCTCCCACAGCATTCTCCTGGAAAAGCTGGCAGCCCATGGCTTGGACAGGAGCTCTCTTTGCTGGGTTAAGAAATGTCTGGATGACTGGTAAAAGGTGCTGCAGCCAGTTGTTGGACAGTCACCAGTGGGGTTCCCCAAGGCTCAGGATTGCAGCCAGTCCTGTTTAATATCCTTATTGACGATCTGGATGAGTGCACCCTCAGTAAGACCACAGATGACACCAAGTTGGGTGATAATCCAGATCTGCTGGAAAGTAGGAAGGCTCTGCAGTGGAATCTGGGCAGGCTGGATCATTGGTGTGAGGCCAGTTGTATAAGGTTAAAAAAGGCCAAGTGCTGAGTCTTGCTCTTGGGTCACAAAAACCCCACACAGTACTACTATAGGCTTGAGAAAAATCTTGGCTAAAAGCTGCCTCATGGAAAAGGACCTGGGAGTGCTCGTCAGAATGGCTGAGCATGAGCCAGCATGTGCCCAGGTAGCCAAGAAGGCCAATGGTTTCCTGGCCTGTATCAGCAACAGTGTGGCCAACAGGACCAGGGCAGTGATTGTGTACTCAGCACTGGTGAGGCCACACCTTGAGTTCTGTGTTCAGTTCCAGACCCCTCACTACAACGAAGACATTGAGGTGCTGGAGAGGTGCTTTTTCCCAGAGAATGGAACAAAGTTGGAGAAGGATCTGGAGATTTAGTCCTGTGAAGAGAGGCTGAGAGAGCTGCGGTGTTTAGCTTGGAGAAGAGGAGGTTCAAGGAAGACATTTGCACCCTTTAAAACTATTTGAAAGGGGATTGTAGCCAGGTGGGAATCAATCTCTTCTCCTAGTCAACTAGCTACTGCACAAGAGGTCATAGCCTCAAGCTGTACCAGGGGAAGTTCAGGTTGGACACCAGGAAGAATTTCTTCACTGAAAGGCTGGTTAAGCATTGGAATGGACTGCCCAGGGAAGTGGTGGCGTCACCATCCCCAAAAGTGTTCAAGAAAATACTGGATGTGGCACTTAGTGCATTGGTCTAGTTGACATGGTGGTGTTTGGTCAAAGGTTGGACTCAAAGATCTCGGAAGTCTTTTCTAACTTTAATGATTCTATCATTCTATGATTCTGACTGAGGGGGGCTGCTGCCAAGAGTTGGGGACACGTTCTTTGTGCAAGGAAAGAGCAGCTTAGGGTCCCATAGGATATATCTATGAGATATTTGGGAAAGGATCAGAGCTTGAGGTGATTTAGGGAGGACCAGGAACAGGAAAATGAGGAGAGAGGGGTCAAACAGGGCTGGTGACAGATAAGTAGTACGCCAGTGGGTGTGCTTGCCAGCCATGCCCTGCTCCTAGGCAGTGCAGCCTGTCCCAGCTTCTCACCAGAGTCCTTCCTTGCTTTGTCACACTGACAGCTCTGTGTGTATGTGTGTGTGTATGTATGCTGCATATGTGCACACATGTGCACACATACGGAGTCTGAATGCAGCAGCTGGAGTCAGAGGGCAAACAGGGAGCTACACCCGTGGTGAAGCAGCCATAGTGGGAGTGGGTGTGCAAGCACCAGCGAGGATCATGCTGGATGACAATCTTGGCTGGTGAAGTGGAGAGGAGGAAGTGGGTGTGGGGTCCTCTGAGCGCAAGAGCACAAGGGGTTTGGCTGTGGGGACAGAGGAGTCCCAGCCAGCTCTGTGTGCACATGTGTGTGTGCAACACACAGCAGCTGGTGTGATGCTGAAACCTCAGGGGTCCTGATGTTAGCAGCTGGGGAGACTGGGATCAAGGGGCGGTGGCTGGGCAGACTCAGGGTCTAAGAGAGTTGCCAGAGGGACGCACCTCATCCACAAATGTGTGTGTTTTGTCACTTATTGACCCCCATTCTACTCCCCTGGAGAGGGGAGCGGAATGACACCCTCAGTGTAGTCTGTCTGTGTGAGCACTCTGGGTGTCTGTCTGGATGTGTGTATTGGCCAGTATGTGGTGTGTACGTACACTCTATGTGCTTCTGCCTTCTGGGAACACATCTCCAGCCTCACTGCTGGTTGGACACAGGGACAGCAGCCTTGCCTCCCCCAGGCTTTTGGATCTGGCAGGATATACTGTCCTGCAACATAAATACAAATTTTTAAAAAGTGATAAAATAATTACATTTTTTTAAACTGGTTAATGACTTACCTATCCATACAGAAACAAAAGTTTGTTTACAACTTCAATATTTATTGAGCCTTTTAGGGGATTTGGATTCTGCGCCTGGACTGATTTTTTTCTCATAAAAGTGTTCTAGCTTGTTGGGAGTTCAGTCTGAAACAATGCTGGTTGAGTGCCATGGTCTTGACCCAGTGATGGTCTCAATGCAAATGTAAGGAGGCCTGCCAGCCTCAGGTGGTCTGTGCAGATGCAAAATACTTGTCTCCATGAAATAGCAAATATTCAGAGTTTGGCTCACCATTTAAATTTTAACCAGCTACTGACTTTTGAAAGCAAATGAATCTTATAGTCTTGTTTATTAGCAGGATTTGATATGCAGGAAACACATGCATATTTTATTTGACATAGTCAGAGTTTGTGCTGCCATTCCCACTGGAGGAATATTTCGAAAACACATTCTTCTGACAATTTGTTATTGTCTTTAATTTCCTGTTTGAAGCCACTCCTGGCTGACGTCTCTTTTTTTTGTGATTATAACTCTTAAAGCTCTGATGGCTTTCTCTTTTTTTCCTAGGATTTATCCCCCTATGCTCTTCTAGAGAGCAAGTATTTCTTTTCATCCCACTAGTTTAAAATTGTCAACCATTTAAAAATTATGTTCACACAAAATATTTGGCCTGTGCCTGGGACTCCTAAATTTTTACAACATTCAAAATAAGACACAGCCAGACACCAGCCTTTCAGTTTGAAAATAATGGCTAACAACGGGAAAACAGTAAGGAACAGCTTTCCAAGCTGTCTCTCAACTGTGACCAACTGAGCTCTCCATTTTAATACAGCTAAACGTAGCCAGACTGAACCTTTTATTATATTGCTGAACATAGGAAGCAAATAATGCCTGCCTGGCAACTTTCTGGGCTCCCTTTTCACTGATCCTTGAATACTATTGATTTTTTTTCAAGCATGCAATGTGGTAATGCAGATGTGACCTTTCTGTCTTACAGAGCAGCAACAGGTAACACTCTGTGCAGAAGACTCTACTCCATCAGGTTCTAAAAAGACTAGAAGAATAGTTGAGTGTCTGCAAGGTTGCACGTAACAATAAAAAGAGTACAACTAGCATTTTCAGAAAAAAAAAGCTTTTGGTATTAATAACAATTGCTAAATAACTATTATTATTACGGTGGTGAGAATGTAATTGCTTCTGTTTATTCCACACATTATTCAGGTAAGTAAAGATTATTTACTTTCCCTAGGAAGAAAAGAACATAACTCACTAAAGACTGTGGAAAAAGTGGAAGATCTTGAGGATTTGTGATGAGCAGTAATAGAGAGCATTTTACACATGATGAAACTATTGCATTCCACGAAATGGCTAATCTCTTTGCAATCAGGGGGATTAATCACGAGCTAATCAAATCATTAACCCAAATAAACGGGTATCATAACCTGGATTCCAGAAAGAAATCCTTAATCCAAATAAACTGGTGTCATAATCTGGATTCCAGAATGACATCCTCAAAGAAACTAAGTATCAGGAGAGTGATGTCCAGCAACTTCAATGGAAGACCAGTGGCCCACGGGGAGACATCTCATTTGCCTCTTAGCTACAGAACAAAAGATGACATGAAAAGAAGTCCATTTTAATAATAGAAATATATACTTGTGAAAGGGCAAAGATTTTCATAAGTGTTTACTTGTGTGCATATGCAGGTAATAGATTTACAATACTGATGACCAAGAAGGATCAGTCCAAAACTGAATAGTTTGAAATAGCCCACATTTTTTAAACAACTGAAATATTTTAAGAGTCTAAATAAAGTGACTTCCCAAATATCTAAAGTGGAGGTTTTCAAAAAATTCTAGTATGTGTTCGAACCCAAGTTACATTTGAAAATACTATTCTAAATGTTTTTTACTGCATTTATTCTATTGGTATTCAGGTTGTGATGTGAGATAAGCAATAGAATACTGTCCCATACACTACCTGAATGCCTGCAAAAACCCTTCTGGGAAGATTTAGTCTCTCTGCACATACACTTTTTGTTTCCACTTTTTATGCACTCAGAAATTCTTTGTTGAAGAATTTCTGAGTTTTTATTCCAGTAAGGAACGACCTCTTATTATTCCCTACACATGCAAGAAAAAGAGAAGACACATTTATTGAAAGTACTTATGGGAGCAGGGGGTTGTATCAGGCACCAACAATATTACAGTGGTGTTTCACTTAGAACGTTATTTTGTGTGGATGTCACTATAAAGTCACATTCACTTCCTGTTTTTTCCTCACTTCACATCAATTTCTTTCTGTGGACAAATTACGTATGTAAGTACTGCATTCCACTGCTAAAGACTGTAAGACACCATTGGCATTTGGATTTGAATTCTGCCTGCTAATCTTCTCTATTTGATGCATACTTGCATATCCTGGATTTCTGACATTCAATGACAAAATTCCCTACAAGATTTAAAATGTGAAATAAATAAGTTTATGATAGCAGAAATTCTTAACATTCCTATGCCAGTGTTAAGGTTTGGCTACAGTGATTTCCTCTTCTGTATATCACTGGAAGTTTTGAAGGAGCATCTGAAATCAGCATAATACAAAAAAAGTCTGGTGCTGTGCCCCACCTGGTCCCCCAAATTCCACTTTGCCACCAGATCCTTTTTGGGAACTGAGCATGTTTTCTTCAAATCTATAATGTCAGGAGGTAAGCAATGTGTTGAGCAGTCATTTCGTATGTATTAGCTTGGAAGAATAGACAAGAACTTTCAGAACAACAAGAGGCAGGAATTCAGCCCTTAACTATCTTTTTCTGTAGGCAAGTAATTCAGAAGGCCTGATTACTGTCTCTGCTCATTCACCAGGATATGAGGTGTGTCAAAAGCTGTTTCAAAAGCTGTTCAGACATCATATCTTGGTCTACTTTATGTGGCATCTGTCACACATACACTTTTGCACCAGCAGCTGGACTGGAGTTACCTCAGAGCTCCCAGGCACAGCTGTGCAGCACTGGTGCAGGATCACCAAGAGACTGGACAACCTAACAAAACAGGCTGGCCCCTCTGTGACTCTTGTCGGTATATCAGTGTAAAGGCATAATGAAGGCACATGCTGAGAAAATTTGAAGTTTCTATTCAATACTGGTGATATTTAAAAACATAATCTAAATTATATTTGGAGCACAAGTTAAAAATGATGCAGAAATTATTTCCTGAGCAATGAAAACTACTGATAATGAGCAGTGGAAATATAGATTATCTACATTAACTAACCTATCTAGAAAAAAACAGTGTCACATTCAAATAATTTTAACCACCTTCATACTATTGTCCTTCACTGCAATAGTGCATATCCCTGCAGGGTGTGGTGTTTTGTTACACATCCTAATCTGCTTCTACCCCAATGCATTACAAGAAATATTTTCAGTTATTACTCTTTGCAAGCTCAGAACAGGTTTTTCATAGAGGAAATTACTTCAGCATAGCACTTCAGCATTTGTTAGTCAGTGTTCCACTGAGAATGCAAGGATTTTATGTAATTAATAACGTGGAATGCAGATATTGCCGCTCTTCTTTCCATATGCGGAGTAAGAAATACAGATTTTTTTAACATAAAAGCATGTTTTTATAAGGAGACTGCATTAATTATTCCCATCAGAAAATACACTATGTAAACCTGCTATATGTTACCCAATTGTTTTACACTAATGATAATATGAACATAATTTTTAATATTAATAAAATATACTAAAATATGCCATTTGGAATGAACTTCTGACACTTTTTATAGGAGAAACTATGTTTCATAGATACATGATTAGAAAGAAGCATTTAATATAATACAGTGACTCCGCAAATCATGACTTTTCAGGAAAATTTTCTAATCCCATCTCATTTTACAGACTGGAGATTGCTAAATCTTCAGTATTTGGGGGACTTTGAACTGTCATTTGCTGCTGGGCTCAACTCCTGGAGATTGAGTATCCTCCTGAGTACTCATTAAAATAAAATAACTGCCTAAAACAATAAAATTGATGTTCTTTAGCTTTTCAGTTTCAGTCTTCTGCTTGACCTTCAGATAATCATGAGGAGATCTTTATCACTGAGGAGGGAAGAGTGATTCCATAGCAGACTTCAGCCTCTCCTCCCTTTAATGTGACCCCAGGAGGGAGATGAAAGCATTCAACTACTGCTTCCTAGGAGGAAACTTGCTATTTTGCACTCACAGGCTCTTCTTGCAATGCTTCCCTGGAGTGACTGATACTGTGCATTGCACAGGCCTGTCTCCTGGACCCGGCAAAGCCTGCTCTGAGCCTTTGGATGGTCCTGGCATTGATACTTCTTGTCACCTCCAGTCACTGCCACCCATGGATCAAGTAGCTCACTGTTATCAATACCATCAGAGCTGACTCCCTCAGTCCCAGCTGAGTGCAGCACGATATGCTGGGCTCCATGCTGCTACACCAGAGCTCAGCAAACCACTCATTTCCAATCAAAAAACGAACAGCCTGGCCCATTGAATTAAAATGTAGAAGTCCAATGTAGTACATGGGAGTAAGACTGTACACATTTAACTATATACATAACTTGGAATTTTTAGTATATTAATCCCCTTGGAATTTTTAATACACTAATGCTTGCAATAGAAGTTGCAGAAGTACAAGTTACAATCTTTACCATGGGTGGGGTTTTGCATAAATAAACTTCATACAGCAACGTAATACTGTAGTCTACCTGGTTAGCAGAGTCTTACTAGATTATAAGTAATATATCTCCTATGATATGTTGTTTCTGGTGATTTTAATAATTTTAGTGAAACTGCTCATTTAAATCATACTTATTATCCCAAACACATCTATTAAACACTAATAAAACTGTGCATGCACAGGGTATAGGTGTTACAAGTAATGGCACCTTGAGTATTGAGACAGCAGGCACCAAGAGCATAAAATCTGTATTTACTGTGCTTTCCGTGATAACTTTTTCCCATCTTTGCCCAAATTTAAATTGTCTTTCTCCTGTAAGAATTTCTTCATAGCCTTGAAGCTACTAGCAGACAACACGGAAATCAATATATTCCTTGGATAAAATACTTTTTACTAGGAACATCCAGCAAGGTTATTCAACATGACAAACCCCCAAGATTTCCAGTGCCTGAGTACAAATACAAGAAAACTAAAAAATGCCACCGTGCATATACACACACAAGTAAAAAATAGATAATGGCTGAAAGGACTCTAAGTTTGTGGGTTTTAAGCTATCCAGAGAACTAAAATGGAAACACTGATGCCACAAGTTGGTTAAACACGCTGCTGAACAGTTAGATTATTCCCATCAGCAAAGATTCCTGCTTTATGAAGTCTTCCCTGTCTGCAATGCCTCAATTCAAGTCCCTTCGAAATTATTAACATACCCAATGAGATCTTTAAATTCTGGATCAAAATCTGAAGGTAGAATGTCTGATGTGTCTTACTGGGATACAAATAGCACAAACAGGTAGAGAACCCAGCTGTAGTACTATGCTCAGCTCTGGGGCCCCCAAAAGAAGAATGGTGCAGACTTGCTAGAGCAAATCTAGAGGGGAGCACCTCTCCTAGGCTGAGAGAGTTGGGGTTGTTCAGCCTGGAGAAGACTCCAGAGAGACCTCATTGCACCTCCCAGTACCTCAAGGGGACTTACAGGAAAGCTGGAAAGGGACTTTTACAAGGGTGTGATAGGACAAGAGGGAACTGCTTTAAACTGAAAGAGGGCAAGTTTAGAGTAGGTATCAGGAAGAAATTCTTCACTGTGAGGTGGTGAGGCACTGGCACATGTTGTCCAGAGAAGTTGTGGATGTCCAACCACCCCCGCAAGTGTTCAAGGCCAGGCTGAACGGAGCTCTGAGCAACGTCATCTAGTCAAAGGAGTCCCTGCCCATAGCAGGCAGGTTGGAAGTAGATGATCTTTAAGCTCCCTTCCACCCCAGACCATTCTAAGATTCTATAATATTTGAACTTCAAAATAATGTCAGCATCACATTTAATTTTAATAAGCCTCTAGGAACTATGGAAACAATGTCACAGTCAAACATCTGCTTTTCTAGATGCCTGAACAATATTTTTAAATCCACCTTTTAGAGTTCAGGGTGGCTAAGGCTGGCTCTAATGCATATTGGCTCAAAGTAACAATCCTGCCTTCACCCAGTGGTGCAAGATGAATGGCACCAACTTAGTTTTAACTCACTTTATTTCAGGTTTACAAAGATCTTTTAGCTGTAAAAAATGATGTCCTAGACAGGTAAAACCATTCCAATTATGATAAGCCATCTATGTTTACAAAAATTTTCATTTGTCCAAGTCTCAGCTGTACATACTCCTGCTCTTCAAGCTATAGTGCAGGTAGTACCTGCCTTGGAAATATCAGTGCCAAGTATGTGGTGATCTTCAGTCCTTCGCCAACACCTTCTCCTTTTTTATTTGATAACAGAATATTTGCCTTTCCAGCTGGCAATTTTCGTGATACTCAGAGCAAAAAAAAGCTTAACAGAGTCTGCTTCCTGGACAGTTATAATGAAAAAAAGGTAAAATCAGTACAGGAAGGAAATAAAAGGGCACAGCAAAATAGAGGAAATGACTGCTGTGACCTACTCAGTTTTTGAAAATTAAGGTATGAAACTCTATATTAACAAGGTTCCAGCTTCCTGTCCTCATGCAAAAAA